>VYZP01077586.1:66424-179190 GCA_013400635.1 Hypocryptadius cinnamomeus | reverse complement strand
CCCCTGCCGGCCGACGCCCGCCAGAGCGGCCGGGGCCATCCCGGGGCGGCGGGCGGGACGGACACACCCGAGGGACGGACACACACCTGAGGCCGGGACACGCCTGCGGCAGCATCCCGGCCCTCCCGGCCGGTGACCGCCGCGCCCCGCCGAACGGAGGCACAAACGCAGCCGCCCGCGCATCGAGGCGATGCCTCCGGCAGCGCGGCCGGCGGGAGGTCACACACATTACATCACCGGCTCGGCTCAGCGCAGCTCGCGGCGCCGACGGGCTCGCACCGGGCCTGAGGGCAGCTCCGTGCTCCAGCTGAAGGTCGCATGCCGTGAGCTAAACCCCTCACAGGAATTAGGCTTGGGCTGCTTATACAGCTTCCCTAAGAATATTCAGCCGCAGTGTAGCAAGAGACTCACATTCCCCAATTCGCTTAGAGATACGAAGACTGCATAAATCTGCCTTGCAGATGATTTGAGAATGAAACTTGATAATCCATTCATGCTGCTCACAAAGAAAGATGAGACGGCAGATCTCAGAGGCAGAGGTGGATGAGCTGAAACTATTAGGTGAGTAATTGGTTGAATCCCTGTTTTTCAATCACAAAGTTCTCCCTGAACAACCCCCCTGCGGGCAGAGGAGGCTGCCTCACTTAATGGGCCCTTCCTACCTCCACTTCTGCAATTTTAGAATTATGTAGTATTAAAGAAGATTTCTAGTTCTTGAGGGGAAAATTGAAGTAGTTTATGCCAGCATAGGCAGATCACAAGGTTATGGCTGGCTCTGCACAGGCAGCTGCAGAACCTGTCCCATGTTGTTGTCCCAGCCGGCTCCCTTGGAATTTTCCTGCCAATGCCACAGGACCAGATCAAGGATTATTTTCTGCCCGTAGTCCTGTTTAAAAGTTAAATGCTCAAATGGTTAAATCAAACATTGTCCCTTTGTTCTTACTGCTAATGTTCTCCTCAAACTGCCAGCTGTACTTGACCTCAATAAAAGTTCTGCTCCTATCCATCATGGGCTACACTTGGACTTTTCACCACCCAAGTTTTCCATGCTCTCCCTTCCCAATTGTCATGAAGAGATGTTCTTCCAGCTGATCCATTTTCCAGCCTCCCAGGTACATGCCAGACATTCTGGTTCCATCCAGGATGGGTCCTGGCATGGGAATCCCATGTGAGCTGCTCCCACAGGTTCAGCCTGCTGCTCAGGATCCTCTGCCCCTGTTCCAAGGAATACCAGTGCCACAGGAGGATGAAGTGTTGGCTCAGCTGCAGGAGGAACCCCAAAGCCCATCACTGTCAACAAGAGCTCCCACCAAGCACAGAGCTTTGCCAGCATGAAATCCCATTTCCTGAGCAGCACCAAGTATTGTGTGAAAATTTTATTTTCTCTGCAAACTCTATCACCCTCTTAAATCCTCTGATTTTTTTTTTCCACTGCAAACAACAAAGCTTGAGATAAAAGCATCTAACCAGCCACAGCAAAAAATACAGTAAGAGGCCATGAAAAGGAGCTGTCATCTTTTATGCCCAAATATATTTCATTTTAATGCAACTGAAAAAGAACAGCTTGACAGCAATAAATAAAGGCTTTTCTTCTTCTAATTCAGCAGTGTATGAGTTGAAAGGTCACATGATGTCAGATTTTTAAAAGTTCAAATTAGTTTCCATCCATGAAATAAACAGTTAACTGAAAAATGTGCAAGAACTTTTTAATCCAAAAGCTTCAGGGAAGAGTGTCCACTTGCCTCAACGCCACCAGTGTTTCTCTGGAGCAGCATTTCCCAGCTTTGATCACGAGGAGCCATGGAAAGCACGGATCTGAGATGAACAGCTCCAGGGGACACCGTGTTCCCCACAAACACGAAGCACCTCCACATTTGTGTCTTCAGGAGGCACAGTGTTATTTTACAGGCACCAGTGAGATAGGGGAATTCATGGAGCATGGACACTGGAAGTAGTTCAAACTTCAAAGGTCTGGGACAAATGTAGCTCTAACAATGAAAGCAAAAATGTATCAAGTGAAACTAATCTGGAACGTTTCTATAAGGAGAGGATCTAATTTCACATTCACTCATGCTGGTGTAACAAGATCAAAACCAGAGCGGGAAGTGCAACATAATTATTCCCATCTCCTGGCAAGTTTAAAACTTTCCTTTTAGACAGCCCACCTCACTGCCCAAATGCCAAATACTTCCCTACTCCTGGGCTTGACCTCAGTGGTGAGGACCACAACTGCCCCAAAACAAACGCTCTGATTTTCACATCAAAGCTGCATTTTTGCAATACTCCCCTGCATCATTCTCATTCACAGCCTGAAATGGAGAGTCTGGGCAAATGAGTTTGGAGGCTGCAGTGCTGGGATTGCCTCTGTCCAGTGGGGATGGCACTTCCTGTCCATCCTTCCAGTTCCTTCACACCAGGTGCCAAATGCCAGCAGCAATGTGGATCCACAGCCAATCAAATCTCCATAGCTGACCACACTTTGCCAGCTCAGTAACATTTTCACTGCTGTGTCCTGCTCATGCCTGGATATGCAGATACCAAGGAATTGTGGCTGGAAAATTTCTCTGGCATATCCTTGAGGACTTGCTTTTCATTGCTGTCTGCAGACCCTCCAGTGCTTTAAATCCCTGACTGCTGGGTGGAGCCTCTAAGGATTATTATAACCAATAATAATTATCTGATGATTTTAAAAACTCTTGGACATTTCCAATGAGGCCCTAAAGCTGTTCAATAGGTCTCTGCCAAAAATATGTCATAGCCAAGTACTTGCCTAGCAGTCATTTTACACAAAGATGGCTAAGCTGTTTTTGTTCAGACCATCCAAAAATAGTTTTGAGAGGAGCTCAGACTTGAAAAATGTCATTCCCAAATTGGAAGGAAGTGGAGAGAGTTTTAAAAATTAAAAGTTCAAGTAATTTTAGTTACAGTTGCTTCTAGATGTTCTTCCCATCAGTCATGTGTCTGTAGCTGACACCCAACACAGCATCCCCAACATCAGCTGCTCTCCAGCACAGCCTGTCCATTCTCTGCTCTCTGGGCAGAGCTCCACACCTTCCCATCCCAAAGCAAGGAGAGAGTTCCCCTTCCTCACCTTCCCATCCTGTCCCTACAGAGTCTCTCCCCACCATGGCACACCCCAGCCCTGCATTTCCTGCCTACCAGTCTGGCCATTATTCCCTCATTTGTGTCACTGTCATCAGCTCTCTCTGTCCATCCCTAGGTTAAAGATCTCCCCAGCAGCTTTGCCAGCATATCAGCAAAAATGCTTTTTCCTCATTTGGCCAGGTGGATCCCACCTCTTCCTAACAGTCCTTGACACTCGAAGAGGGTCCCATGGCCACAAAAACCAGATCCCTGCTGTCAATGCCAGCTGTGCCAGCAGTTACTGGCCACAGGATCCATTCACTCCTCCTCCAGCTCTTTCACCATCACAGGAGTCACTTTCCAGCCCTGCCTGCCACTCCTGTAGGCACTGCACCAGCATAAATTAGATAATGCATTTTACAATACAATATAGATCAACTCTTCCTAATGGAGTCTCCAGCAGTGTTCAGAGTGTTGGTGCATATGAAAGTTAATAGTCTGACACCAGGCCATCCACACAGTATTTCCTACTTCACTGCATGCCCACTTCCACTGCACAAAGGATATTATGGATAATGCCATCTAGCTAAAGCTGGCCACAAACAAAATCCTTCAGTACAGACACCTTTGTATTCAAAGCCTTTACAGACAGAATCCCTGTCCTTTGCTCCTGACTTGACCCCAGGTGAAAGTAAATGGCCAACTCTGAGCAAACCAAACCAGGCAACATGCACTTTTCTCATCCCAGAAATACTTTTGAGAGAGAAAGAAGTTAATGTATTTCTAATAAGGAGAAAATGTAAAAGAAATCTAGAAAAATATGTTTTCAAATTAACAGTCTGAAGAGAGGGGGGAAGCTCAGCTTGAATTTGTCATTCAGCTTTTTAAAATTTCAGAAATTGCAACCTAAAGCCCTTTACTTAATTACTTGTGGTAAATAGTTTCTATTTATTCTGTAAGAAAACTAACTACATAAAAAGTTTTTTTTCTTCTTGAAGTTGTTGAGAAATTTACCTCCACATTTCAAAATTCAGAAATTCTCACAAAGCAAAGTTTTCTGTGAACTTCTCCCTGCTGCCACCTACACCTTCCATATAGTGCAATGACCATGCAAGTGTGTGGTAAGCTGGATCAGCTTTGTGAGTCAATGGAAAAATGTTAAAATCTACCACTTATGAATAATAATGGTTTTCCCACAGATGACTGCACTCCTCTGGCTCACAGAAGCTGTACTGGATGCAAGGGAGGTGGAAGGAACACACAAGGCCAAGGATGGAGATGGAGCAAGTCCATCCCTGCTGACAGAAGCCTGCATTTGGAGCAGACTAAACACACCCTGACTCAGGCAGCCACCAAAGATGTCCCAGAGGAGAGGAGTGGAGACCAATGAGAATGTCCTGCTTAAGCTTAGGCAGTGCCTGTGGCCCAGCCAGACGTGCAGCTTTCACTTGGAATCTGTAACAGAATGAAAACTCCTGGAAGGTCTCACGTAGGCACTTTGCCTTTCATTTCAGTTGCAGACTTGTGTGTGCCTCCTCCAGGGCAAACCAGGATCCCCAAGTCAGGGATTACTCACAGGAGGTGAGTAAGGAAAAGACCTTTTCCTGAGCCAGGAAAAGATACTGCCACTCAAACTGACAGGGAAATTGCTTCTGCAGGTGTTGGCCCATGCTCCTGAACCTGCCTGTTAATCTCAGTGAGGTTCATGTAAATGAACATGCTTCACAACTGCCCAAGGTGAAACAAGCGGGCTGACGGCTGATCCTTAGAGACAACATCAAATATGGAAACAGGCACCTTTCCAACTCAGCAGAAAACATTCCTGAGACAATAACTTAAAGGCATCCATAGATGTTAGAGGGAAATCATTAATTATAACATTTTTATGGGGTTGATTTTATCGTGGAGGGCTTGGCAACTTTTCTGCAGAGCTGACAGTTTGTTCTGGCTGGGATCCAACAGAGACACATAACCAGAGCATCTGTGGGGTTGTTTTAATTGTGCTCCCATTATTCATTTGGTAACACTGGACTTTGCTTCCTGTTCATACTTGATTAGTGAGTTAATAAGGGGCCAGATGCTTCTTTCCACTATTGTTGATGGAAATAAAGTACATGCCCATATGGTGGGGAGTGAGACAAGGTGCATGTCCTACAGCATCATCCTTTGCTTCCCCAGCCCCAGAAGAATGGCAAATACTGGCACAGTATCTACAGACATGAAGATGGAGACCTTCTGTCCCCCTGTAAGATGTCAATAGAGCTTTAAGCATTTATACCATACCTAGTAAGCACTGGAATGAGATTAAGGCATTATTGATACTTGTTAATAAAACCTTTTTACAAAAAGTGATTACTCACTGCATTGTTTATGAAGCTATGTGTGCTTAAGTAAAACTAATCTACCACAGGACAGACGTCCAATAGTTTGTAACACTGCTTTTCATTTAGAATCATCTTAATTTAGCAAAAAACATTTAAATCAGACACCGTCCACTCACTCTGGCTGACTCATGGTTATGTGATGGCCTTTTATATCCAGCTCCTTCCTTGGTAGGGCAGCATTTTGTAATTTAAAACAGATCTCCCAAAATGTCAGGTTTTACCTTCAGTATGGTGGGCTCTGTTGTGAAATCATTGGTTATTTATTCATCACTCACTTTGTCACAGAGACATCAGCAGTGTGTTGCAGAAGCCAATTTTTCCCTGTCTCTTGCTGCTTCACTGACAACTTCCACAGTGCAGCTCAGTGGGAAACAGTTTCAGGGACTTCCAAACTATCCAAACTTCCCATCCTAAGGCTTTCACATCTTTACTAGGATTACCTATTTACAGAGAAGCAAAATTAGATTCTTTTGAAGATTTCCCTGGAGTCACTTTAAATACTACACAGGTTTAAAACCACAAACAAAACCATTCATCCAGCCAAGCATGGGTCCTTGAGTACAAAATTAGAAACAAGCAATGAAAGCAAAGCCTAAAACTAAGGAATACCCACAGGAGACATTTGCACATCAGTGCATATCAGTCTCATGTCCTCACTGCAAGCCCATCTCAGCACTTCCCAAAGCCAGTGGCCAGGCCACAGCAGCTGGAGTGCTGCTTTCCACAATGTCCCTCCTTGTCTGGGCTCCAGAGCCAGGACAGCAGCTCGGGAACAGCTCATTTCCTGACACGTTAACCTGCAGTGCTGCCCTGCCAGCTCTAACCCAGGCTTCATCTGAGGGGTGCTTAGCTCTGCACAGCTCCTGCTGCAAGAAAGAATTCCAAGACAAAAGCCCAGTAACTTTTAGATAATAAAAGGCAGCAGGAGTAACACAACCTCTCCAGCAGATGTGGCTGTGATAACATTCATTTCCTTTATACCAGTTGCAGCTCTGATAATTCCCATTTCCTTATCCCTATTCTTTAAAACTGGAGGTTTTTTTCCCCATTCCTTTTTAATTAAAAAACAAACAAACATAAGAAAAGAACAGAACAAAGACCCAACAGCAACAACAACAAAACTCTCCAACGTTTGGGCTCCTATGAAGCGAAGCATTCAGAGCTTATCTAACAGAACGTGGCACTTCCTATTGAGTGCATTCCCTGTGCTGCTCCAGCAGTTTAAAAACGACTGCAATATTTCCTAGGGTTTATATCCCACACCTGAGCAAGCCCTGGGTCTCCAGCTCACTGGCAATTCCTCACAGGGCTCTGGTGGAACCTGGCAATAGCAGGGGTGAAGGAGCTGGCTCAGAGCCCTTTGGGCTCATGCACAACGTCAGTGAGAGGGCCCAGTGAACACAGAGCCTGACCAGGACAGCAGACACCTTTTGCCATTTTGTAATTGATATCTACACATTAGATTTTTATGAGAAAAACAAGAAAAGTTGCCCAGAAAAGGAGAGTTAAGGGTATGGCAGTAAAATTATCACAATGCCTAGTGGAGTTCTAAGTTTTAGCTGGAATTAAAGCCCAGCTGGATCTAAAGGCATTGCCTTCACCTCAGTTGGAAACTACAGGACTGTAGAAGGAAGCTGCCTGCTAACAGATAAACTGTTCACTTGCTCCAGCCCTGTGCAGACACCAATTGTTCCAGAAATTAATTAATAATCAGCTCTGGCAATGCCATTCAGGATGGAATAAGGACTGCAGTGTACTATCCATGCTGAGCCTCACTTATTTATTTGCACTGCAATAGCACCTGAGACCCCCAGCCATGGAGTGGGATCCCTTGGAGCTGGGGCTGTAGAAGCAGAGGACTGTCCTCAATATAGTCCATAAAAAACCAGTACTCCCAGAATTTACAAGACACCCCTTTAGACCTCTGGTTCCTGCAAAGGAAAGAGGCAGAATTAGTTAAATCTGAGCATCCCATTTAATATGTGGGCATTTCTCATTGCAAAGCTGCACTCACATTAAACTAAAGAAAGAACAAACCACAGCTTTATTGTCAGTTCAGCAATCAGTAATCAACTGAACATTTACCATCACATCATGCAGTAAGACTTTGAAGTTCTTCTTCTGGTTTCAGGCCACTGAGATGCATCTACATATCAATGTATGCAGTGCCCCTCTCGGAAGGAAGGCACACAGTAATTGGAAAGGCAGCTCATGAGGTTACTGAATGAACAACAATCCCCACAGATCACCTTCCTCTGCAACTTTCATCTCCAGGAACACACTCGTTAGTTCTTCTGCTGATTCCTCTCAGCAGGAAAAATCCATTAAATATTTAATTAGGCTGTGTTCAATATATAAGGTAAGTGAACCACTCTATCTAGTGCTAACTTAACGTTACATGCTGTATCACTACAACACTGTGCTGCAATGATATGCACTTTATTGGAGATTTTGGTCTATTTGCTTATGAACAGGAACAGCAAAACAAAAAGGAATACCCAAATCAGGATTTCTATTCTAAACATCCTCCTTTGAGCTATTATTACTTAATCAATTCCAGAGGAGATGCATGAACTCAGGAAACTGGGCATTGGAGTGAGGGGTTTTTTGGCTTGTTTGAGTTTTTAAGTGAAGCAGCTTAGAGAAAAGTAGAGAAAATCCCTGTGTATGGCTTGCACAGCCACAGGCATGACAGACCAGAGTGGACACGCTAAACTGAATGAAACACAGCAGAAATAGAGAGAGGGCAACTTAGCAATTCCAAGAAATAAGATTTAATCTAAGTAAAGCACAATCCATTCCTTGAGAATGGCCAGCAAAATCCTGCTGACCTCAGTCACTTCCCAGCAATTTGGGATGACACACACCATAATGTTTGGAATACACAGGGAGAGGAAAGAGAATCTCATTGCTGTACATTTTGTCACAGCTGAGGTATGAAAAATGCCAAGGACAAGTGGTTCTGAAAATAAACTGATAGGCTGCAGTTGAAACAATTGTTTCCAAGAAGGAAATGTTAGACACCAAAAACCCCAACCCCCCATCTTCAGAGGATGAGCATTTTCTCTGTTTGTAACATTAGATAAACAATGTGCACGAAGATCTTTGCACAGCAAGCTCCTGCAGCTTCAGCACCATGTGAAACCCAGGAGGATCCAACCCAGAGGAGAGATTCCCTAGGCTGACTCAGCCAATGCTCTTCGAGGCTACAGAACAGATTGCAACTTTCTAATCTCTGTGGAAAGGGACAACTGGGTTCAGTCCTGAAGGACTGGGGGTATGATGCCACTACCTCAGACCCCAGAACTGACTAACAGAAAGTTATGATTACAAAAGGAAACAAACTTCACTAATTTTTAATAGGAATTCAGTGCTATGGAGGTAGAGACCAGTCAGATATTTGTCCCAAAACTCACTGGCTCCAAAACATGGCTTTCCATTATGTGCAAGGAGTCCTGGACTCATAACCTGCTCAATTACTTCTTACCAGCCTTGGTCCTCATCTCCTTTTAAAAGCAAAATGACATTTAGACAAAGAAAATGACAGAAACAAAATTAGAAGAGGGAAATAGCTAACAAAAAAATAATTAGGGAAAAAAAATCACATTGCCTGCTTTATTCTCTTGTCAACTAAAATCCTCACACAGTTGCAGAAATCCAAGTGGTACTTCCTTATGTTGCCAAAAATGCAAAGATGTTAAAGAGAATTTTGCAAGGCAACCATATGTCAGAAAATTCCTGCTGATTGAGCTTTGATAAATGTCTTTTTAAAAAGAGCAAATGTGTTTGCATTCTTTTTTCCACTATAATGTCTTTTTTATTTTGGTGAGAGATTTTTTTAACAGTGGTTCTTATAACCATTAAAATCAAAACATTTGGAAAAAATGCAGAACACAGAGCCCTATTGCAAACAGACATGGGAAGATGTGCAGCTGAGAAATTACTTTTGGAAATAAAGCAGGTTCTGGAACTAGACCATCTTCAACTTTACACAAACCCAGAATATCCCTGATCTATCATAGGGGCAGGGGGAAGCAGTTTGGACCAAACTGAAAGGAAAACTTCCCAGAGGTTTTCTTCCAAGAGGATCAGATGTTGATGCTTCCCTCAAAAGCAGCTATTTATAAATAAATAAATAAATAAGGCTGAATAGAAACAGTTATTTTCCATACAACCTTCCAAAGCTCAGACAAGAAGGAAGGACAAAGTCAGAGGGTTTCATCATGATTACAGACATAAAAAGAAAAGAGAACAAACTACAACCAGATCCTGTTAAAGATACTATTGCTTTAAAGACAACTCCCCTTCTTCAAAGGGTGACAGAAATGTGCTGGTCCCACAGGGAAATTAAAAACCTTCTCATCTTTGTGCTATAATCTTCTTGTTTCTCATCTTCCAGGGACATAAATCACTGCTCAGCCCCGTGACACATCCCTGTGTAGCAACACCATCACCAGGGCCGAACGTGTGCCAGCCTGGCCCTGAACAAGGAGCACTTTGGGGGAGAGGGAAGCCATGAGATGCAATGCTCGTGTGGGACAAACCTCAGAAGATTTCTGTATCCATCTGCATAAACAAGGCAGAATCCTGATTTGGATGGATGGGCACTGCAGCTGCTCACTTCGCCAGGATTCTGAGGACAGCCTCTGGTATGAAATCATCTTCGCCAAGTTGACATCTCAATAATCCACTTAAAATGTACAAGAACTAATTAAACTTAGTGGATAATGATAGTAACAATAGTCCACAGTAATTTCTAGCACTTTCTATCTTCAATGCACTTTACAGGCATTAACTAATTAATGGATAACATGAATTAAAAAATCAATGCATGAGCATAGCATATGATTAGAATTAACATTTCAATTACTCTCCTTATCTGACCACTACATTTACAAAACACTTCTCACTTTGCACGTGTGTGTAATGATTAGAAAGGATCCTGTACAACTCATTACAAAGCAATTTCAGAGTTTCAGAGCTGTCCTGTACACTGAGAACTCACATCTGCTCTCCTATTGTCCCTGAAATTCTGCCTTTTTAGCTATTTCCACAGAGCTGTGTTGCTGTAATCCCTTTCTCCTTAAGCTTTGCTCATGCACAGGGGGTACTGTGAAGTTCCTGCAGCTACTGGAGTGCTCACACCCAGACAGAAAAGCTGCATTTGGGGAGCTCCAGGGACCAAATCCCACTGCTTCTTCCTACATGGCCAATACCCCCAGCAGATCCTGGTGAGTGCAGCCCTCACTGATGCACCTCAAAAATCACCTCTAGTGCTAAAAGCAGAGCAGTGCAGAGCTCTTCATGGGCCAACTGCTCTGGATCTGCTTCACAGGACATTTCTTTTAGCCACAGCCTTCAGACTGCATCACAGCAGATTAAATTAAATGCAAGTGTATCTGTGCAGGGGCCAAACGTGGAAGTCTCCCACTAGGAGGAATTGAGGCTTTCAGAAACACAAAACAAAGACACATTTTGGCAACTTGTCTTCCCCTGCTGCCAATTTAAACCTTACAGTTTAAAATTACTTCCTTTCAACATCTGTTGTTTTTGTGGCAAATGGATTGACCTTTGTGAGAAGAGAAAAGTTCCTTCTGGGTTTCTTTGCAGACCACTGGCCTGCAGGGATGTCAGTGTCTGGATAACTCACAGTTGTTAGATTTTTTTCCAACAGTTTTTGAGGGTTTTCAGGTACTAAAACCAACCCAAAGTAACAATCCCCAAAGCCACGAGGACCCACACACATTAGCTACCACACACAGCCTGCAATAAACAGAAACCTCCCTCAGCTGACAGGGTGAATGCATTTGCCTTTTCTCCAAAACACCAATTTGCAGCATTTTCCCTGCTGGTGCCTTCCTCCCACTGCCCTTTCCATCTGCAGAGACTTGCAGTTTGTCCTCCTGCTGCTCCACGCACCTTTTTAATGAAAATTAATTCATGTTGCAGCATTTTCCCTGTTAGCTGTGTAGGCTGAGCCTACTCTGCTGTTCTCTGCCTTCCTTTATGGACCAGTGCAAAGTGCCCAGCCAGAGTTTCCTGCAGGAATCTCTTTTTCTCACACATCCCAATATAATTGCTGAGTGCCACATGTGTGGAGGGCCAAAAGCATTTCTCCAGCCTGACACCTCTTAAAAAGTTACCTCTCCCAAATGACTTCCCTGCTCCTGTCTAACTCTTCAGGTGGCTGCAGCAGTCTCTGAGCAGCTGGTTCCTGTTCCAATGCCCCTTCTCTTGGTGCTGGTTACATGTTCCCAGTCAATGCAATCAATAGCACACTTCTCATGTTTGCCTGATTACATAAAGAAATATAGATCCAGTGCTTCCAGAGCACAGGTTGAGGTGACAAAGGGGAGCACAGCAGTGAAAGCCAACAGCAATCACTCAAACCCTGCTGAATAAAGTTCTTACAAATAATTCAATTATCAGCTTCCTTTTCCCATTTAAATTCATTAAATGCCCATAAACTTCTAAGAGGAAAGGCCAGCACTGATTTTAATCTTGCTCATTACCTCTCCTGCTTCTGACTAATAGGGCTGCAAATATTCATTCTCGTGTTAATTATTTTTTTATAATGTTATTATTCTTTAAAATGGAGCCTTTCTTTAATTTATACAGAAGCTGGCTGGTGAGGTCTATATACTGAATTTTCCAGCTCGTTGGATTTTACTTTCAGCCATGAAAAAGCTGTGCAACTATGAAGATAAGTTTCAATCTGATCACTCCATAAAAGAGTTTCTGGACACTCTGGATGGAAGAACTGTGCTAATAAAGTTTTCTGAACCTTGAATGGAAATTCTCATTGGAATTCTCATAAACAGTCTAGTCCTAAACCTTTACTAGTAACTGTGGGGAATATTTCACAATTTTACAATAGCATTAGTGAGGCAAACAGGTTGAAACTGGAAAAAGCCTCCAGTGCCATGACTGCCACAGGAGCCAGAGCTGTGCAGCTGAAACATTTGGTAGCCACAATGTAGGAATCAGATCCAATGACAGAATTTTCCAAGCAAACAGAAGATGGAAGAGTTCCAGGTACTCTGACACGGAGCCCACGCCAGGAATCCCCCTGAATCCATCCCTGTGTGCCACCATCACCCTGTGACCTCTGAAGAGGACAATGAGGGAAAACCACCCAATTTCTACAGCACAGGAAAATGTTTTTGGAAGAACAGCAACGAGTCCCATCTTGGGAGGCTTGGGAGAGCTGGAGAGGGATATTGCTCTGAGCCTAGGAGATTATTTTAGACAAGATTCAGGCACTGGCCCAGAGCACAAGGAAATTTCCACTGCTGTTGGTACTGTACATCATTGGGATAAATAAAGGCTTTCCTAAGCTATCCCCTCCCCATTGCCTTTCAGAAGTACTGCAGTCACAAAATCCAGCAAAAACTTGAAGACTGCAGGAAATGCAAAGTATTTCTCTTCTATAAAAATATTCTAAAGCAAAGAGGTATCATATGGAGCAATATTTCACAAGAAATTACAGCCTCATAACTCTGCTTTTTGCTTTTCCATTTAGCACTCCTACCCACCTGCTCTCCCACCCACACACCCCCAGCATTATTAATGCTTATGAAAGGGCATAAAGTTTTCATAATAAAGAAGGTTTTTGTCCATTATCTAGAGAATAATGTGGTTCATTCAATATGCTCCCTTGGGGGAAAATAACGTTTGGGTCTGCTCTAACTAGATGCTCTTTCTTGGGACAATACAACCTGATTTTCTTTTGGATTTATAAGAGTACCAAACTGTTCTGCCTGGAGACACTGCTTTTCATTGGGGGGTGTCAGGTGTGCTGCTTGTGATACATCATCATCCTATACTATGTGTTGTTATGTCTACATCTAGAGCAAGATGTATCTTTGATCCTAAAAGCTGATTCTGTGGTTTTTATCTCATTACTGAAAATGAGATTGCTAATGCTCAGTTTTTGTACACAAAATCTACTTCAAGGATATGCTTTGTTGCCATTTTTTGTTTGCTTCTGGAAAGTTCTTGATTAGCCAGAAATTTGGTGATGTCATTAAATCATACACTTGCAAAACAACCTAAATAAGCATTTGCTTGTGCTAAGGTTAAGGCCAGGCTACAAATTTGAAAGTCAGTGGTGGAGCCAGGGATTTCAGCTGACAGTGCTTTAATATCTACAAGCTTAATGTTATGGTAAAAAACAGCAGGAGCAGTCCAGGCAGGAATGTTTGGCAGAAGGGAGAAGCAGCTCTCAAGGCAGCCCAGTGCCCTCTAAATGCAAACCAAAGTTTGGATGTGCCCATGGCAGGGAGGTGACACTGACACAGAACAGGGAAGCACTGGTACAGGTGTCACACTGTGAAACTCATGGTCACCTTCAGCATCACCTAAAGCCTCCAAGTGGTTGACAAGTGTAGCCAGCCCTTTGTTATTCCACTTGATAGTGACCTAGACTGGAAGAAGCCAGGCAGGAGTAACTACTTGTGTCAAGGCTTGTCAGAGCCCTCAGCAAGTATCTAGCAGGGAGGGAACAGTCCCCTAAATATCACTCCCCCAGCTGAAATAACCAATTCCATAGCAGCCTCAACTGTCCATGAGAAGTACTGCATGGGAAGTAGAGAAACAGCAGTGGAGTGACTTCAGTCAGCTCAGTGAACTGCTTGAATTTGTTTTTAGTGTACATTACTTGGGGATAAACAGACAAACAAACCAACCCCAGGACCTACTCACTGAAATTTTCAAAAATAATTATTATGAGCACTGGAATTGCAGAAATTAGACATAAAGCATCAAATAAAACACAATAGGACATAGGAACCAAGAGCTATAGTCCTCTCTGGCTTTTATATAGGTAAGTCCAATACATCTTAAATAAACTTGCTCTGTACCTGTCTTTGATAAGAAATCCTGACCCCAACTTTTCTTCCTCAGCCTTTGCCACCTACCCAGATGTGCCCACATGGAGCCGGTCCCTCCGAGTGCTCCATGGGGCGAGCGTGGATCTGAGAGGATGGCTCAGCTCTCCAGGACCCTCTGGATGCATCCCCAGCACACAGACCCCCGGAGTGAGGGCTACCTGCTTCAGGCCAGCTGTGCCACAAGGCACATAGGGCAAATCCAGGCTTTTCTGGGCGTGTGCCCCCATCAGAGAGAGCTGGAACAATGTGCGACTTCAGCACCACAAAGCCTGGGAGCGCTGGGAGGGCAACCCTGTGTGGGAATAGCTGCTAATGGAGAACACGGTGCCCTAAAAGAAATCCCTGCTGGATTAACTCGGTCGGAGACAGTGAGAGATGACCGGGCATCTCCACTGAGGGGGAATCTCCCCAGAGCGCAGAGGATGTCTCCTCTGGGGCTGAGAGCTTGGCTCTCCCTTGGAGAAACTTAAAAATAAGGAGGGATAAATGTGGGTGACATGTAACACGGCATGTGGGCATCGCCCACAGTTCAAAATACCTGCAGCCTGCCCGGGCGGTTCCCTCCTCAGCCAAATCCCCTCACGACTCATCCCTGTGTCCCACAGAGAGCGGCGGGGAAAACGGCGGCGGGAAAAAAGGCGGGAAGGGCACTGCGGCCGGCAGGTGGCGCCCGCACACAGGTGGTGCCTGAGCGCGCCGGCCCCAATGGACATCGGCACGTATAAAATACACACAAATTATACACTTACATAAATATGTACATCAGCGCTCCCCCGGCCGCCTGAGACTCCCTCCTGCTTGATCTCCGCAGGAAAAAGGCGCTTCGCTTCAGGGCGTGCTCCTTAACGGCCTTTGGAGCATCCCACGCCTCCGGGCCTGCGCCCATCTCTGGCCTCCTCTCCCGGCACTGGCAAAGAGGCAGCGGCACCACAGAGAGCGACTGCAGAGAAATTGCCTTTTGCCTCTCCTGAGAAAGGCCCACACCTTTTGTGACTCACACAAAGAGCCACTTCCACAGGTGATTCCCAAGAATCTCCCGCCATTTTACAGGGTTTCCCCTCACAGACCCTTTCCCCTCACAGACCCTTTCCCCTCACAGACCCGTTCTTGTGTATGGACATGGCACACGACATTTTGTACCGCTGGCCACTTTGAGGTTACCCACTGAAGGGATTCCTTAATGTGCAAATCCAGGATTACAGTATTGTTTGATAGAGGAAGGAAGCTCAGGCATGGCTTACAGGCAGATGTAAATCAGAGCAGAACAGGAGTCCTGGTCCGACTCTGTGCTTTAGCATCATTTCCTCAGCACCACCACCACCACCACGAGTCAGTGCTGTCACACTGTGTCAGACAGAAATCCCTGTGAACGTGAGCTCAGCAAGAGGAGGTGAATGGTCTCAGTGACAGTGAGCCATGGCTGAGGCAGGGAAAGGACAGAAATCCTGATCCTCGACTGCTGCTCTAACCATTGGACCATCCCTGTGAAAACTGCCACCTGATCTCCCTGCCTCACTCTCTTCTCTTGCACACAAGTCAGGAAAGTCTGTGCAAGTCAAATCAAATCAAATCAAATCAAAATAAAAACCACAACCTGAGCAATTTGCTTTTACTGCGGTGCAGTGCACGTAAAGGTGACTGCGCAGTAACTCATGGTTACAGCTCTCAAACTGTGAGGAAATAAAACCAAGGGACATTTCCCAAAAGGACCACAGTCCATCCAGCTGCAGCTCATAAGCTTGAGAGCAGCTGATAAAATAAGCACTAAGAAAGCCAGAATCTGAGTGATGTAGCCACCTCCAAAAGCATTTGTTCCTAGGAATGTGTCTGAGAAACATCTTTCTCCCCCAGTGCATCGCCTTCCTCTCAGAAAGGTAGGAGGAAACTATGCCCCACCTTGGGGTACTGTATTTTACTAAGAACAGTAGCTGGATTTCTATGGGATAGGACAATTCCCTCTCTTGAGTGATGCCATCTCACAATCTCTGCTCAATGACCTGTGCCAGTTTGCTGGCAAAGGGACCTGACAAGCTTGTTCCTGCTTGTGGGGCTGAATAAGTTCATTAGGCTTACAAGGGAGAACAAGCTCAAGTAAAGTGCACACATCACTATGCCCTTCCTTAATTAAAATGTATGATCAGCAAACAGCTGACACCCAAAACACTGCCCACACAAAGCAGGCACACATGTTCCTCAGTTAACAATGCTTTATTTTCTGTCAAAACTTCTCAGGCAAGGTATTTCGTTGGTGGGTTTGAGGTTTATTTTTTGGGAGGGACATAAGAGGCTGCACCAGCTGGAACTGGGTCATGTAAGTTTCTGGATGTGTTTCAAAAAGCACTTGAAATACCAAGGTTTTCAAGATAATAATTGGAAAATATGTATATCTTTTAGTGACTTGATGACATTTTTGCAATCAAGATTTTGCAAAATACCATACAAGCACTTGACCATCTTTTCTGCTGTTTCCCATTTTGTAGCTGATGGCAACATTCATACAAATCTAAAAGATTTACACCTCAGAAAGAAATACAAGCATCTAATTATACAGGTTTATTTGCAGAATGGGGAAAAAATGTCAATCCTGTGCTGCACTTTTTAATTTTGCCAGACCTCAAGGAAGGAACATTTGCCACGGGTGTTTCAACACTGCTGTGCTCACTAAGTGTTCCAGAATATATGATCCAGGCTTTCTTCTATCAGCGAACTAATTGATTCTCAGAGAGAATCAGCTTTCCAAAGGTGAGGAAAAATTATTTATGCAATCATTTTTTGTCACAGCAAGCACAGCTTTGAAGGAAATAAAAATTTTACTTGGAATATGATTAAGAAAAAAGCATTTCAGCAAGCAGGATTGAGCTGGCTCATGTTGCTTCTGAGAAGAAAAATATATGGGTTTTTTTTAAACTTTGTTCTATTACTTGTGATATAGAGGGTTTAGATTTAAGGTTATCTTTTTTATGTCCACTTTTATCACCAACCTTTCCAATGATCTTGTTCATTCTGGCTGCAGAAACTGGGGCACATAATATTATGCCATTTGCAACCCATTACGGAATGTTGTTCCAATGACTTGCAATCGAGTGCAATATAAAGCTGTTTATAAGGCAGTTACTTGAGTACAGAGTTTAACATAACTAAAAGATATTGAAAAGAAAGGCTCTCAGAGCCATCGTATTTTTATTTGCTCATAAAACTATTTTGGAACTTTAATATTCAAGCGTAAATTTAAGCCAAATTAAAGCACTGAAATGTTTACTGAGAGTCGTATTTTAGGAACAAGTAACTTCAAAAGTATTAAGAAAACAAAAACTGGGATCTGAAGGCATACCTCTGCACAGGACAGCAAAACTCAAACAGGATGGTTTAGCTGGAAAACAGTGAGTTCACTCAAAGTGAGAGGTAATGAATAACCCTCTTATGAAGGTGCTTCACATGCACAAATCCCATCAAACACAAGAGGCTGAGAGACATGTCCAAGTCCCCTTTGAACACCAGGAAAAACTCTAAATCAAATGTACATTTCCTTAAAAGGGGCAGGTCTTTGGGAGGTAAAAATAGTTGAGCTTTGCTAATTTAAGTCCAGGATTTGAAAGTGTTTTGCAAACGGTCTGGGCTCAGCACTGCTCCTGGGAAGTGAAGGTGTTATTATGTCCTTTTTATAGAGACACTGCAGATTTTTGCTCTCATATTTTGAAATATCAGCCACGAGGTAGAAACAATTTTGAAGCACATCTGTTCTTAATGGAGTCTTAGGTCAGCTGCTGCTGCTGGAATGCTGAAGCATTATTCTGATTCAGCACAGGAAATTCTGTGTTCCCAAACTTGAGGGGAGAGGGGCTAAAGGCCATCACAAAGGCTGGGGAGTGATGTGAGTATCACACTGTGAGTTAAGTGCTGTGTGGTTACTGACACCCCTGATCCAAAGGGAAAATCCTCTTGTCATGGACCCGTGCACGAGCAACCAGGAGCAGATGTGGAGGGGCCAGCACAGCACCTGATCCCAGATTATTCCTGGCAGAGGCTGCCCAGGGCCAGGAGAACCATTGCCCTACTGGAGCAGCCCTTTGGGGCAGGATCAGAGGCTGAGCTGTCTGGGAGGGGACAGCGATTCCCCCAAGGAGCTCTGTGGTGGCATTTGGCAGTTTCATTGCTTTCCACATCTTCTGCTGGTTTGCATTACTGCAAAAAGGCAGCATAAAGTGGAAAAAGCACATGTTTTCAGAGTTCTGACAGTTTATACAGTGTGCCATGCAAGACAGCCCAACTATTTTCCTTTTCTGAAAAAAAGATTCCCCTGAGTGAGCCTTAATTCCCAGTTCCAAACTGACTGGCAATTAGGAGTAGATGAGCACTCCACGCTCCATCACAATACAGTTACAACTGTTTAAAACCCAATTAATTTCTTTCTAACTTTCCCATCAAGCTGTAAAGTTCCAGTTGGCAAGGATTTTTACTTTGATTTTGAATTCCTGCTTGGAAGATTAACTGAAAATGGATTTGGCTCGAACAGCTGCACCGAACATATTTTGTTTTATTTTGTTGCCATCTCAAATAACAATACTTAGCACTCTTCATCTTCAAAGCATTATACAAACATTGAGTCACATCCCCTCCCAACAATCTCGTGACATCACCTTCTGTGAATAAAATCATTCTCATTGCAAAGAGGTGGAGAAGCAGCAAGAGCTCCACAATTTGTGTGGGGTCACAGGAAAAGCCCTTGGCTGAGGCAGACAGAGGAGCCAGGGGCTCACAGGCCCCTTCTGGTCCTCACTTTATTAACTTCCACTTCTGCAGAGGTGGGGGCTGCTTTGGGGTGGAATTTTCTCTCCTTTTTTATTTTTTCAGCTCTGTTCATCCCAGGATAACAGCCATGGTAGCCAGCTGTGCATGTAGCAGCTTGCAGGGGCTCGTGCCTCTACCTGCCCTGCCACCTGAAGCCGAGCATGCACAGCAGGGTCCAAGGTAGGGAGTTCCCTTTTCCCTCACTGAATAAATGGCATTTTGGGCATGGTCCTATGCAAGTGTGTGTCTGCCCTCGAGTCACTGAGGCCCGTGGATCTGGCTACGTCCAGCAGGGAAGGAAGATGATCTTTCTCTTCACACACAAGTCTGACCAAGTGGTGATCTCCAAAGAGTTCACTGCCTGTGGGGGGAAGCAGTGCCAGGGCCAGCACTTAATCCCTGAGTGCTGTTTACTCAAGGCTCACACACTGCACACATGGCTTATGGGCATAAATTAGGAACCTCAGGTCGCTCTGAACTCGCTGGAGAAAGATGCCTCCTTTCAGGGGACAACTCAGAGACCATCTTTAGGCTCTGCTGACAACAGAGAGTGCCTGTGCTCCTAAATTAGACATCTAAATCAGTAGTCTGTGTGAAGCAAAGTTGTGTGAATACATCCCTATAAATACCTATTCTCTGCAGTGCCAGCTCCCATGAAGTGAGTAAACATCAGACATGTTGAGCACAGAGCTGTCAGGGCTTCTTTTCCTGAAGAAAACTGACAAAACCCCCCCCTGATATTTTTGGTCCTTTGCACATCTTGATTTGTCTCCCTCCTTATTTGGCTTCTTCCTAAATATCTAAAGGGATTGGATTATTCCCTATGAAACTACATTACCTAGAGAGCGCCTTTCCAAAGCATTCCGAGGCACAAGCAAGGGATCTGCTCCTCCTGTGCCGTGACAGGTACGTGGTGACAAAATCTAGCTCTTGCTAAATTTATGCTATTGTGAGGCCAAACCACCCTTGTTTGTAGACTAGGAGGCACTGGGAAGAACTGGCATCAGGAGGCTGAATCATTCCCAGGCCACTACTCCTGCACAGCAGCTTTTAACAAATTATTTCACCTTCATCCTGCTGTGAGGTACCCTCCATCTCAGCAAGCACTGCCAGGTGCTTCCTCTAGTGCCAGTTTTTGAGTGCAAACTGCTCACAAAATTCCCAAAAGAGCTGAATTATTACTGCCTCGAGCGCAGGAAATTCCAGACAGAAAGAGGGTCTTTCAAGTAAGAAAGCTGGAACCAGTGAATCTGAGTGCAGAAGGACTAATGAAATTGTCCAGAATCTCACTAAAGGTGTGGGCACCTTTGCCACTCTTCTCAGCATAGATAATCTTTTTCTGGTATCTCAAACTAAAAGAAAACAGCCACAAATAAACCCATCAGTGATATGCAGCTTTCCAAGTAGCAAGTCTGACTCCAGAGGTGAACACTGTGGCAGCACTGACCTGGCTCGTGTCTTCTGCAGCACTTTCTGGCATTTTAAGTTCCCCACAGGGAGCTGTTATGGCCTTTCTATCACTGGGGTAGTAGGAACATATAAAGACACCAAGAGCACATAAAAAACACACAAGGATAGAAAGAGAATGCAGCTGAAAGAATTTTTGAGAATTTCTTTCTTTCTTTCCATAACAACCCCCAATTGATGGCTTTTATTTTATCCTGGATCTCCTTTGTTCCTTCTGAGACTGTATTAGCAACTGCACACCCAGAGACTGAAATGAAGCCATTGTAGTCACTACAATGTATCAAGTGTGTAAAATAATCATTTCCCCCTGTTTATCATCCATCTCTACACATTCTGGTTGCATAATGGCAAAACACTGCACAATAATCTCTGCGATGGAAGAAGCAAGAACAAAATCTCCTGCTGGTCCTCCTGGACATGCTTATGTGCAGTGAATTAAATGGCACAGAAGGATGAATTTAAAATTGATATTTCTCATTGTGCCATAACACCACTGAAGTTTACAGGGTAACAACACTGGCAGCTGAATCAGGTTCCCACTGGGATTTGAACAAGTGACATGTAAGACCTTACATGAACCACCACGGAAGTTTCAGGCACTGTTTCACACCAGAACAGTGTTTTATATAAGCTTCACTTCACAGGAGCATCACTTTTTTCAGGTATGATGAAGTGATGAGCTGTGGAACAAAAAGGAAGAAAGGTAACCAGATACCAAAGGCCTGTATGTATTTATTACTTCAAAGTGAAAACACAGTGCTGACTGGAAGGGGGAAAAGTTCAGTAAAAGCAGTGTCAGCAGAGGAATTTAAAATTGTTCACATATTTCTTGGAAAGAATCCATGGCACTTTCATCTGGTAAGAGTGGTGCTGTGTTAGAAGTTGTGTCATCTGCAAGAGCAAGAAAATAATGATCTAGCTAACACTTGATTCTGAACCAGTTGACTTGTCCAAGAGCACACAAAGCAGCATGAGAAGAACAGGGGTAAAAATACATCCTGACCAGTCCAGGGTCGAGAGGAAGTTTTGGGGACTGTAACAGCACAGATCCCCTCTCCTAAGAAACAGCTGTTATTCCAAATAGATCCTGAAAAGCACTTTTATGAAAATTCCATTGCTAAAAAAATTAACAAGGAGGCAGAATGACTACCATAAATATAAAAATAAAGAGTAAAAATACACACATGTATGTATCATATATATATATATATATATTTATAGACAGAGAATGAAATGTTCTCAGTTAAGTCTGAGATACAAAGAAAATGTGATGTTCTTGCCAACTATGAACAGAAAAAGGCCAGCAATTGTGGCCATTAAAGATTTATAGGAGATTCCTGTAAAAAGCAAGAGGCAAAACCCCAGAAGTCAACAAAACCATTTCATTAGACAGGCCAACTTAATTAATTTGCTTCTCTTCCATGCAAGGGTGTAAATGCAGGGTGGGAAGCAGGAGGCTAGAGGTGATGGGAGCGAAGCTCATTAGGAAGCAATAAAGAAAGAAGAGACACCAGAAAATGAATGTTACTTCATTGGGAGAATTTTAAAAAATGCCATTTGTCTTCATGACACAGAGGCAGAGAGCTCAGCGGGCCCGTGCATGGGGTGGGTTTGCAGGGACCTCTGGCTCCTGCTGGCCTCTGACCTCAGCGTTCAATCAAGGCAACACTGAGCTGGGCACGGGGCCACCTTGGAGTATCCGGCGAGTAGAGTCCTTAAAGATTACAAACCAAACCCAGAGTCAAAAGAGACACCTAATAGAGCTGACACAGGATTTCAGCAGACTGCAGACCACCAGTGCCAGTGCTGAAATTGAAAATCCAAGCTCATAGACACCTTGGCCTCTGCCCAGCCTCACCTGACACGTCACACAGAGCTCCTTCCTCCATGCCTGTGTGACATGCATGGATATCACTCTCTGAAGGAGCATTCCATACCTCCATGCTGGACTGGACAGTTAAATGCTCTTGAACTGGGACCATTCAGCCAAGCAAAAATTTTACTTCTGCACAGAAGCTCATGTCCTATGAGCAGGAATTCGGGGGAAGGCCAGCTCATCCTTAGGAAGGGGGATCCAGACATCGAGCCAGCAGACTTCTGGAGGAATCTTCATGAGCCACATCCCATAAATAAGTCAGGCTCAATTATTTTATATCAAAACAATATCTTGGCTTTAATGAGTGCAACTGCCAATACAGAGAGCCCCGCGTTATGAATCGCTATTTTCTCCTTCCCAGCACTTTCTAATTTCCTGCTAAGGAGGCAGTGGAATGGGGTCATTAATCTGAATTAGGAATACCCTGACCTGCTCTGCACTTTATCTGCTAACATTTTCTGGCACAGCAGTATCTGATAGGATTCTGTATGTGAGACAACAGGGGGAGGTGAGAAATGCAGGTCCTGATTTTAAATAACCTCAGGAGAGGTGTATTTTTACTAGCAAACTCTTAAATGTAAAAGCAGCACAGGGTTCTCCGTCTGAAGCATCACAGGAAATGTGTTGAGCAGACAGCAGATAATATGCTCTTTAAATGAACTAGCATGAGGACTTTTCCACTCTACCTTCAAATTAAATATTGGAATATTATTGCAAATACACCGATGAACGAGATGACAAAACAAATCTAAACAGAAATATAAGGTATTAAAATAGAAAAAGAGAACAATTAATAACAATGCTCATAAAACTAATGAAAACACTGTTCCATTTATAATGCAACTTCCCTCACCTGGGAGCCCAAAGGTCCTGACAAAAGACAGGTCATGCTGGGTTTGTCCTTCTCAAGCAGAATTGTACAAAGACACAAACTGATATAGCCCAAGGCTCTAATATCTGAAAACACCTACGCACTCAAGCCTTGCTTTCTTTTTTATTATTATTTTATTTGGGACTAAAATAGAAAGTGCAAGCTGTAGTCACAGAGCGCATTCCCATTGCGCGTGGCACAGGACAACTCGGACCAACAAAAATCCACGGCCAGGACTGAGACCTCAGTGCTGCCCAGACCCATTCCCAGCTGTCCCACAAAGGAATGCACCTCCCTCTAAATAACTTTCCACAAATGGATAATCCCTGCAAAGTCAGTGGGAGTTTTCCACGGGATTTAAACTGCTCATGGAAAGGAGAATTTCCAGCAGTCAGCCCAAGGCCCCGATGAGATTGTAAGCGAGGTCTCCTGAGTTTCCAGGGCTCCTCTAGCAGGACTGGGCCTAATTCAGAGACCAGCTTCACAAAGGCCACGCCTGGAATGGTGAATATTCATCACCTGGGACTCAGCATCCTCAACAGCAGCAGCAGCACAGAAAGCTTTGGCTGAAGACACGGAAGAAATGCTGCACACACATCTAATGCAGTGGAACACGGCCAATTCTCACTACAAATTACTCAGTAATTATTCTCCAGTCCCTCCATATATTTGAGAAGCCAAGAAAAAAGACAGTAGTAAAACTTCCCCCCCAACACATATTTCTTTGGTAAAATCCTGATTTTTTCCTGCCTATGGCAGTTTTACTAAGCCAAAATCCCTTCAGCATTTAGTTCTACTTAGAACTAAGCGATCTTTCTTCTGACCAAACCTCTGGCTCCCAGGGTGGCACATCTATTATCAAGGCTGGATAACATGATAAGCAGTTCTATCTCATAGTGCAAACATTTTTCAGCTCTGTGAACCTTGTTGCTAAATGTGTACCTAGTCAGATTAGAACTTAGAGCCAAGGAAGTTTATTAAGGCAGAAGACAAAGCTTGTCAGTTGTTCATATTTCTGTGCTTGTTATTTCTTGGCTCGATTTTGGCAAGACAATCAGCTCATTTCAGCCTCTTCTCAGCCTGCTGACATGACAGAGAAGAGGCTGAAAAGCTAATGCTGTGCTCCTGAAGCTGACAGGTATCAAGAAATAGATTTGAAAGTTTGAGGCTAAGATCCCTCCAATTTTTGTACAACAGATTCTTCTCCAAACGAGCAGTGCTGTGGTGTCCCCCTCCCTCATCCTTGCACAACACACAGCAAAGAGCATGAGATGAAATGTTTGTGCTGAAAACAAGATGAGCATTGACAGGTGAGCTGATTTCTTCCCTTATTTGATGTAAAGTTTCACAGGAACATCAGAGTTTTCTCTTCCATGCAAACAGATTACAAAAAATGCAACATACAGGCTACAGAACCCATTTTTTTTCTACTTCTGTTAACATGTGACACTCACAAGAAACAGGGCAGAGCTGGAGAAAATTAAAACCGGCTATATAGCTTCCTACCATTCATGGTCCTGCTAACTTTGTCCCATGTCCCTTTCTTGTTACCAGGACACAGGAATTCCCATATGTGAGATAACTCCCTGACCTAAAAAGACATTTTGTGCTGGAAAAAAAATATTACAGAGGGCAATGGGCTAGAAGCTCCTGTCTTGATTGATTTCATTTATCTTTTAAATATACATGCTGGTATGCAAGCTAAAAAGAGCAAGGTAGCCTTTTAAAGTGTAGGTGTAGCCAGAAGGAACCTCTCTGCTGCTTATTTAGCTTTGACTTCCTTTTATTCCAGAGAAAGAACTGCAAACTGTGGAGCTGATGACCTGTGGTTTGACAACTGCTTTAGGACCAGGAAACCACTTGCTCTACACTGGACAGGCACTGATTTGCTTTACTTCTTTTTTCCTATTTTCAGCCTATGACTATAAAAAAAATTTATTACATTTTGGCAAACAGTTAAGAGTGCAGGAATTGCTGGTCAGCAGTCCTGCTGTCTCAGCATCCTGCCTTTGCCAGCAGCTTTCAGGAAACCCATCACTTTTTCAAGCAAACTTTACCCTGTCCCCAGGGCCCACCCAGACACTCCCTGGTGGCTGTGCCCCCATGGTTCAGCACATCCAACAGCCCTTCCTTAACTCTGAAGATGCTCCATTAGCTTCCTTTATTGCACACTACCAACCTTTGAGGAATGGCATTGTTTCTCAAGGAAAATCTCTTGATTTTTCACTGACATTCCACCCCTGAGCAGTCCTATAGGTGGAATACATTAAACATAATGAGTTCTATCCCCAAATTAATTTCTTGTCCTGTTTGAGTTGTGACACAAACAGGTAAATCCTAAACTCTGTTTCCAAATCCCAGTAAAGCTGAAACATTCTAACACTTTTTTTTTCTCTCCTTCCACTGCCATCCAGTTTTTCCAAAGGAAACAGAGCAGCTCTTTTCATGAGCTTTTTGAGAATTTTAGAGGCTGACACTCAGCCATGCAGCAATTCCTAGAAAAAGGAAAGCAGAACAACTGAACATTTGAACTCCCACAAATAACCTCCACGATGATTTTCCACATGACCCAGAAGAATTATTTTTAGAACCAGAAAAGTAGCTTTATTCTCTATTTCCATTTAGTCCTTGCACTGTTGGAAAGGACATTCAGTAAGGATGAGTATTATTATTTCTCCGTGATGTGGATTCCCTTGGAAAAGCAGCAATTCCTAGAAGTACCAGCCATGATGAAGACAGGCTGTTCTAAGCACGGTGTAATTCATGGTGAGAGCTTCTCCCTCCCGAGGATTTTCAACCAAAGCAGGCAAAACAGAGCAAACCAAAGATGAGGAGTTTGTTTTGGAGGCCGAGGATCTTCCCCAGCTCCCGTTTTGCTGCAGTTTTGTGTGAGATGGGACAAGCTAACAACCCCTCTACACTTCAGACTCTATTTCTAGGCAGAAATGCCTCCACTACCTTGCCACGAATTGAGAGGTTTTGGCCAAAGCTCTCAACTGCCCTTTTCCACCTCAGACCCAACAGGCAACTCCCCTCCATCCCTGACTTCTGCTTTCCACTCTCTAGGGCCTGGGGGCACTAGGTGCCATGGGTGGTCACAGAAGAGGCTCAGTGGTGCAAACCAGACCATCCCATTTCCAGTTTTGACACCCCCATGGCTTACAGCCCACAAAAAGTTCAGGTTATTTCCACAGCAACCCTGCTCTCCTCATTTCTCAGTGGATACATGTTGCTCAAAAGCCCAGCAAATGCAAAATGCTCCTGTCCAACCGGCAGGACCCCACAGGATCGTGGTTCCCACTGACCCCTCAGTGAGTGCAGGGCTGAGGGGAGGTACAGAATGTGCTATCTTGCACCACAGAGTGACATTTCCCACACAAATGTACCTGTCTGATTTGCCAATCTCTCACTTATTTCTGCAGCCTCAGGGCAAGCAGCAGCCAGTGCCAAACGCTGTGTAAGCAGATTTTTCTGTATGAATTACACAGAACTTCCATTTGCATGGCACAGGAAATGAAGCCATAAATTCTATTTCCTGTAAAATCCCATTACATACATCATATTACAGACTAACACAAACTCTGATGAACTCAACCAAAATGCATCTCAGTAAATGGCTGTGGAGGAGCTGAGCTCTGTTTGAAATCCATGAAAATTAAGGAGATGCATCAGTTGGTTAAAATAGATTCGGGGTTCAGCACAGGGTTCCCAGCACAGGTGAGAACCAGGATTCATGTCTGGCTTCTTCCTTAATATTAAAAGTCCATCAAAACCTCCCACAGCATTTATATCCCTGTCTGTCAAATTAAACTGGTCTATGCAGAACTTTTTGTGCTGTGCAATGCTGCAGATAAAAAAACTTGGCTTAGGAAATGCTTCTCCCAATGCAGTGTCTCTCTCCTGCAATATCCAGCTGAGACACCAATAACAACATGGATACAAGTTCAGATTGAAAACTGGGGTGATTTTTAAGGTAAAAAAATATTCCATGAGAATAATCCCTTTTAAGGAACCACTGAAAAGCTGCTGTGAGAACCATACAATTTATAATGGATCAAAAGAAGAAATTTCAATTACAAAATTTATAATTCAGTAATTTTGTACAGTGATTTTTATTTTGTGGTCTCATAGAAACTCTTGAAATTTTATATGTGTCATCTGTTGGTTATTTATCAACTTGTGACATACTATGCTACCTATTTTAAGGAAGTTGTATTAATTTGCATGTTTTAAAGAGGCTATCTTGGTTTTATCCACATTTTATGCATAGGAAGAGTTAAATGACAGACTGTAGGAATGTCACAGGAGGTATCTGTGCCTCCCTCCCTATGTGCAGGGCACAGCCCATGCTCCAGGCCGAAGCAAAAATTCATTTGCTGTGAAAACACACCCAGGAATATTCCCAGAACAGATGAGGAAAACTGCTTTATTTTTCTTCTTTTGCTCCTTCCTGGGAGCCCTGCTCTGGAGAAAAGGAGAGTTCTCCCAGCATGTGTAAGGGTTGCTGTGCTTTATCCCTGTGGGCAGCAGGTACTCAGCATTATCCCACCAGGTGTGGCTCTGCTGCCCACCAAAAACTCACCCGACCTCTGTCCCTCTGCCCAGGCCAGGCAGCACCTGGAGAGGAGCTGGGAGTGCAAGGGGAGAGGAAGGTGAACTAAATTTCCCAGGTGAGCTCTGCACCTGGGGCAGGGCAGGGCAGGGCAGGGAGGCTGTGAGCTGGCTGGGCAGGCTGTGCCTCCTCACCCAGGCCCTGGGGCCAGCCCGGTGCAGCCAACTCCAGAGGCCTCTCCCGCTGGGATCCTCAGCCATCAGACCTTTGCTCTGGGCATAAACTTCTTATGGTTTTGTGGGGCCAGCCCATGAATCTCCTTCTTCCAATGAGAACCACAGAAGGACGAATTTGTATTTTGCTGCTCTTTCAGTCTGCAAATCTAACAAAACAATTTGATCTGCTACTTTTGTTTTAATAGCAAAGATCATCATCATCATCATCAAGAAGTCAAAATTGAGAGAGGCTTTTTTTTTTTCCCCTCTCCCCCAGGTTATGTTCCTTTTTGTCCCTCAATGAATGAAAACTCTGATGCTGCAGAGGTCAGGAGAAATTTAGGCATAATTCAAGCAATCACACCCACATCTCCATGAGTGTGCAGGGTCAGTGTGCCACATTTTGTTTGCTCAGGTGGCTCCTATCATTATCTGATTTCTTCCCTTCCGTGGGTCACGGCTGTGCTGAGAAGCACATTCCATTTATACAAATAGCATTTCAGTTCTTTAATTAAAATGCAGCATAATCACAAACAATTGAACAGCCATCACAGAGCACAAGGCAGAACAGCTTGTCACACACAAGCCACAGAATTAAGGCTGGAGACAATTTTTATTTGTTTCCTTATTAAGGAACATGAATGAAGCCTTATATTATTTGAAGATGCTTAGAGAATATAGGTATGAGCACTTGGTGGGTTAATCACTTCCAGACAGAAGATTATTGGTAATTTCTTTAATTACAGTACAACTAATCAAACACAGAAAACTCAAAAGAATTGGCCAGTTCCTATGGATTAGACTGCAGGGGTCCCATCTAATTTCAGAGACTTAACCCATGATTTCCAGTGATGTATTTCTACTCCAACTCCAGAACAAAAACCAAAGCTGCATAGCAGATGGTGAGGTTACCATACCAGTTTCTGTATTTTTATTTAATACAGCCACAGCTGAGGTTTGATGGAAAGAGAACATTAACAATCAAGTGAATTGATCGAATGCAGCTCTTGCTATGGAGTCAGGATAATCAGATTAAACTTGCTGTAAAAACCTAAGTTCATAAACCCACAAAAGTCACCAAATTGCAACCTTTGTTCAAAAGAGCAAATACAACTGTCAAAGCAAATGCAAGTGTATAAACTGCTGCCTTTGTCCTCTTTAGTGTTTAAGACTGGAATTTTTCTTTATATTGCAACTTCATTACAGTCATTTAAGGGGTTTCAATGTATTAAATAATTTGCTGCCATTACCTTAATATTTTCATGAATTACCTAATTTTCTATTTATTTTTAACATGCATTTTTCATCTTTTTAAAAGCCTTTTATAAAATTAAGATGTTTATATTTGGCTGATTCTGACATAAAAATAGAATGAGCCCAGTGAGTCAGAAATCAGCTCTTGCTAGAGAAGACCTAAAGAATCTTAAATGTGTTCACAGTGACACATGGAATAATAATTATTTTTACATGGGCTGTGATGGAGAAGGTAATAGAGTGTATTACAATGCATGAAAATAATAACCTGTCCTTAATCTGACATATGGTTTTCATGAAAGATGAACTTTAACTACAGACTAAGCAGAGGGGGGGGAAAAAAGGAAGGCAAGTGAGTTAACACAGGGACAGACAATTTACTACCTTAATATTAATAGAGAAGGGAAAATATCTTTCTGGCAAAGTCTATTCACACAAGAATGAGAAGATAAATTTCAGGGAAATTCCCTTCATCAAATACAGCAGTTGGAAAGAATGTAAGTGCAATCCTTTGCTTCCCCATCATAAAACAGAAAGGGATTGCCCAAAGACTTTGAGACACCTCTGGATTTTCACAGATGATTTGCAATATGCACTTCTGCATCTTGATTCTCCAGAGAACTTGGTATCCTCCTGCTAAATCTCATTTATAGTCCTGCCAATTCTCACCTTGAATTTTCTTGAAGCTTTCTGACCTCAGGTGCACACAGTTAATTCTTCCTCGTAATTTATCTTATCCTTCTTTCCAGCTAATTCAATTACTGCTTGATTAGTGACACAAGACAAAGGAGAAAATAAACCTGGGCTATCATTAACAAACAGAGCCAGGGAATTCACCTGCAGGTTTCCATGTGAGGCCTCTTCAGCAGGGCACAGTGACATGAGGAATGACCAGGGGTCCCTGTGCCACCCTCCAGAGAGGCCCTGAGGCCACGGGGTGGGTCATACACCACTGTGTTCACTTGAGCTGGTCCTGCTCAGCACTGAGTCAGTGCTATGGATTCCAGGCTCCTTCCTCTCTGGAGACTTGGGCAATTTCCCTGAATTCAGTTCCCAATTTAAAAAATAGTACGAATGACACTTGATTATCTTGATAGGAAAATAAAAACACCAGTGCCTCAGTGAAGGGTAGGAGTGGTGTAAGTCACAGAGCAGAACACAGAGCTGACAGCTAACTGGGAAATTTGCTTATCCCAGAAATGCTGGTTTTGAGTTATCCAGGGAAAGATGCAGCCCTGCATCCCAATGCAGGCTGCACTCTGGGCAGCAAAGCCCAGAAGTGATGAATGATTTGCTGCACGTGCCTTCACCAGGAGCTTTGCTGACTACAGGAAGTTTTAATCAAATACTCAGAGGGTTCTCCAAATGCTTGAGCAGATACTCCAGCACACTGTTCCTCCTCCTACCTATTCACTTAGTAGCATTTGCTCCCTGTGCTCTGAAAACACTTCCCTTTGCTCTGGCTCCAGCCAGAGAGGATATGAGAGGGAAGTGGAAGGAAATTCTGCTGGTCCCAGAGCTCCAGAGAGTCCTCCTGCTGCAGTTTGTTAAACGACACTGTTAACAGCCCAGCTTGCCACTCCAGAGCTGCTCTCAAGCCTGCACAGATGGGAAAACCTTTTCCTCCTTGCCATTTCCTCCAGCTGGAAGAGGATTGCTCCTCTAGTAAATCCCACCAAGTGACAGAACCATGCCCTGCTGCAGCGCGAGGGACGTGACACTGCACCTCGTGAGGGAAAACTGCACATGCTGGGCAAGGTTAACGGGCTGCTGTGGAGCTCTACTGAGATAAATGGTGTTTTGCCACACAAAACAGAGGGTATGGAGAATATTAAAAAAGGTATCATTTCCCACCATGGCAAATTGCTGCCCAAAAGCAGAGTTTTTAGCATTCATCTAAGTGGCCTTTTAACAGCATAAATAGAATATTGTTATCTCCAGGGCAACGCTCCAAAAGGTGATCTCAGATAAAGAGCAGGGAAAGCTGATGAACCTGACAAAAATAAACATTCTCTGAAGATGAAGACGTTTCTGCTAGCACAGATGGGTTACAGCAAAATCCACTTACAGCCAGAACAGAGATTCATCAAAATTATTTCACAGGGTTTACCACATGGTACCACAGCAGCCTCAGACATTTCAGGAATCTAAGAAGTGTCACCTGGTGTCATGACTGGGCTCATATAAATACTCTGCTGGTGATAAAGTCAAGAATCAGATTAATATTATCCTTTGAGGAGACCTGAGCTCCAGAGCATGTTTCAAATGTAAAATTTTACACCCTGCCTCAGGAAACTCAAGCAGCAATTCAGGATATTCTGGGATCTCCAGTACCACTGCAACTCCACTGTTTTATTCTCCAGTGCTAACATATGCTTGGCTTGAAAACTGCTTTAATCAAGGCTTATTTGGCTATTGTAATTTTGGAATTATGAGATCACCAAAGGACCCAGCTTAGGATAATGATAGTGAACAGAATGACTTTGGCTTAACAGGGAAGTATAAATTATGTCTAAAGAGGATACATCCACCTTGTGCCAACTGGTTAAGCAGTGCTCCCACAGATGTTTCATACATACAAACTTCTCAAATCCCATCTTTTCATTAAAAAATGACCAGAAAAATTCAGATGCTCAGCTGAAGATGACTGTTTCACCCAGTGCAACAGACACCTTTTTCTTATTTCACTTAAGGTTTTGAAGCATGGTTTGGAGCTGTGCCCTCTTTGGTGAGCACACTGGAGCTGATCCTGTAGTATTTACACAGTGGATGTTGGATGCAGCAAACCAGAGTTAAGGCACTTGGTGTTGAGCTGCGACTGCCACGTCCTTGGTGGGTGCAGGGGTAGAGCCCCCCTGCTGCTGGAGCCAAAACCACAACCAAACAAACAGCCCCACATAAAGCAAGGAAAAATTATTTGTTTTCCCTTGATCCACAGGAAGAGGAAGCTTTTCCAGGGAGCCCATAGCCAGTGACAGACCACTCAGTGCCTGCTCACCGCTGGCCAGCGCCGTGGGGCAGCCAGGGAACCGCAGGATTTGGGACAGCCCCGACACCCCCCTGCTGCTGGGCAGGGATCTCCCACCCAGCAGCACCCCATGACCTGTCCCTGCCCTCCAGGATGCTGTGCATGCCCTGCAGCCCCTCTGCAGGCAGATGCACCTCAGGGGCCAGGAACTCAGCCACCACTGTGAGGAAATTTGTTGAAGGTGCAGCATTTCCGAGCAAACACACTTTCATGGCTCTCCCTGGAACAAGGCTTCCAGTATAGCTGTGGTCAGAATCTGCTCCAAAGGAAGCTATGCTTATTTATATTCTGGAGACAGATTTGAGCCCTTAGTATCTTGTTTTCCATACTCACTTTAACAAAGCATGCCTTCTCCAAGGCTTGCTAATGAGCCTAGCATACTTAGGGAAAAAATGTAAAATATACAAACAAACTCACTGTCAGATGGGTTTTTCCAAGACCTGGCCTGAAACTCAGAGAAATCAGAAATAAATGCTATGTCCCTCCAAATATCTTACAAACTCTGACGAAGAAAAAAACCCCAACCTTGATTTTTTGGCCAAATCTCCCAGCTGCTTTTGCAATTCATAGCAGGTCTGGCTGAAGAGTTCATTTTTATAAATCCAGTTCCTTTTCACAAAAAATGTTACTTTAATAACATCCAAATCCTGATTATTTCATGCTTAAAACCAAACTTTGTTAAAAGACAGTGCCTTTTCCTGCACTGCACTTTCACCCAACATACATAAAAGCACTTTTAAATTTCTTTTGGAAAGAGTGTACCCCTTCCAGAACCAATGCTGTTACTCAAGGATTAGGATGGGTGAATTTGAGAAGAAAAATCATAAATCAAGATAAAAAGATACCACCTAAAATCCCAGAGATCAGTAAACCATCAAAACATGGCACTAAATCTTCAAAAACCACACATATTCAAAATGCAACGAACTGGTGAACAATCAGTGGAAGTTCCAAACTGATAACATCACTCTGAACACCAGGATACCCAAATGCCAGGTTTTGAAGGATACATTTCACTGGATTTCCTTTATTTCATCAATGCTGACCAGCACTGAGCTCTCAAGGATTCTTCTCCCTTCTTGCAGGTGTAACATTTTCAAGGATCCCCTTGCTGCCTCACTGCTCTGATTTCCTTAGAAACTCAGGAGTGGTGTGTATTTTGTGCCTGAACTGTTGTAAGAAGACATCAGAAAACATTTTCGCCATATATGCACACATTGTTCATGGAATTGTGTGCAAATACATCTGTGAATTGCCATCTGCCTTACCTGAGCAAGCTCTCCTCCACATGAGCTCTGTCCTGACAAATGACACAAAAATAACCCTCTAGGAACCAAATGTGTTTCTCAGAAATGCATCTGCCAGCCTTGCCACAAAGCCTTTTTCCACCTCCAAACCCCATTACCCAAAATAGCTCTGAAGGATTTCCAAAAGGCCATCAAGACACAAAGCAACTGTCACATGTGGCTTGAAGCCTCTTGTTTGTCACCTACTACAGGTGAGTGGAGGGGTCTGGGGAGGTTTGGACCAGATTAAGCCTTTGCTCCACACCTGTGTCAGAAGTCTCTACAGAGCTGCATCCTATAATGTGCTTGGTACCAGACTCATAGAAGTAAATATTGTAATTTCTGATGTCCGATGAACTTTTCCTGAAGGACAGCACAACAGATCTTGACCAGGCGCCAAGCACACAGGAAACACTGTCATCCCTCAAATAAATAATTCATAGAATTTTGCTTAATGAAAAATTAGGAAGCAAAAAATTGCGGCAGCATTAGCAGGTTGTCCTTTGAAGAAGTTGTCTGCCAAGGTCAAAAAGCAGTCACCTGAAATGGGATCAACCAGCCAGAGATTCAGATGGAAATTCAGCTTTCTCAGATCGGGTTCTCCAGCTGGTCTTGGTGTGGAGGGAAGCACTTCTCGCTGTGCTCACTCTGCTGCTGAGCACCAGCCACAGCCACTTTGCTCTTCCCTTGTGTCATGTTAGACACGAGGCCAGCTCAGCAACCAAATCTGCAGAAACTCAAGGGAAACCAAAGATGGCACAGGCTCTGCCATGTGCACAAACTTTGCAAATGCCACACCAGGGGATGATTTGGACCCCGTGCCACCAAGAACTCACAGGCACCCAAACAGTGACACAGCAGCAACCTGGAGTTCAAGTCTCCTTTCCTCAAAAGTCAGTCCTGTAGGATTTCAGGGAGCAGGGCTCCAAACCCTAACAGGGATTTTGAGAATTTGAGTTTGCTGCTCCAAAACCACACAGTTTGACCAGTCTGCTGTCAGAGCCGATTCCTACTAAAACAAACATTTAACATGTGCAAATACTAAAAGATGAATTTCCTGTTTGAACAGTCAGCACAACAGAACATTGCCAAAGGAATCATTGCAACATTTGTCAACGTAACCAACCAACTTCCAGCCAGAAAATAGGACAACCATGATCTGTCATTGAGAGACAGAACCAATGCCCCAGCACAGCCTCCCTATACCAAATTCCACATGGAGACAAAAGATGAGCAGGATCCTGTGATCTCTGAGTTCCTGTGATCTCTTACCCTTCCCTTCCTACCCAAATAAGCCAATACCCAGCTTAGGAGTGGAAGCCCTTTTGGTACTTAGCAAAGGAACCACCCTCCAGGCAGTGGCAACTTGGAGACAGTTCTGTTCTCCCCAAAAAATCAGTTGCTTATGACCATGGAACTGCTTCCCTCAGACATCTCATCACCAGAGTTACAAGCCTGGCCAGACCTCCACAGCAGACATGTAAAGGCATTGCAGTGATAGCAATTACAAGTCATTAATGTTCACAAGAAGTTATGCTTCAAGTTTTTTTGGTAAGTATTTCCAAGGTCTTTGCTCATTTTCTAAGCAATCACAGATTCCTCATCTTTCACAGGGAATCACTGATACCAAAAAGGTTCCATTTCAGCTCTAAAGGAAAAGGTGTTGCTGCTGACAGCCCATGGCACAGGTGTGTGCTGGTCCCTACAGGTGTGTCCCAGTCCTCAGCATTTCCTTCCTGCAGGGACTCACTGAAAGCTGTTTGTATGTGCAGTGGGACACTCCCATCCATGAGAGAAGTCACTTTATCAGTGGAAATGATGCTGATGTGGCTGTGGGGGTTTTAACCTTTTCCAGGAGCTGGAAATTCCTCTACAGCCTGAATGCCTGAAAAGTCATTACACTTGTGTGCAGAAAAGGTAAATGTTACCAATTTTGCTTTTAAAATTATGTAGAAAAAGCAGAGGGAGTCAAATTAATGCACTTTGATTTGTCCAGGTGGTTAAAGAATCCTCCAGTGCCAAAGAGGAGGTTTCTGGCCACAAGTGGCTGAAGAAAATTTCTTTTGTGAACTTGCTGCCAGTGGAAAGGTGGTGGGGACTTTTCTGAGCCGCTTCTTAGTAATGTGGCACATGGAACATCCCAGGGAAAAAGAAAAGAAAGAATAAAAATGAATGGAAAAAAGAGTGTAGCAGAGCAGTTAGTGCTATCTCAATAGCAGAGCAGTTAGTGCTATCTCAAGCTACAGAAAAGCTGCAGGAGCACGACAGCTGATTTCCCAGTGCTCCCTCCCAGGGAGAAAGGAGCTGCTGCCATCCCAGCCAGCTCGCATGCCTGGGATTTGTAAATGTGAACGGGGCCCTTAACTTCCAAAACCCTTCTTCCTGTTTCTATTTTAAACTAAAAGGAGCCACTCAGAACTTGCAGAAGAAGGCACAGCCCTAAAGCTCTCCAGGCCCGGGGCATCTGAAGCAGACACAGAAAATGTTGTGCTTGCAAGTTGTTGCTGCTGCTCTTTGCAACTCTGTTAACAAAATTTGTAATTTTGTTTTCAAATACAGAAAGTGGAAGTGGAAGAAGGTGATAAAAAAGCACAATTGGCACAGCTCAAGTCAGACACCCGAGTCAATGTATCAAATATTTCCAGGGCAAGGCTCTATTTCCAGCTCACTTCCATACATTGCAGATGTGAGTTTCCCTCGTTTCCTTTGGGATACCACCCCCAGACATAATCCAGCTCATTATCAAGAAGCTTTTCTCAACATCCTAGCTCAGTATTATTTTTTCACTACCTTTATCTTACCAGCCTTGATTATGCTTTTCCCCTCGTTCTAAATCACTCCTTTATTACTTGGATATATTAATGCTCTCCCTCTCAGTGATAATCAATGGAGCAGTTGCATCCAGAAAAACTCAAGATGAACTCAATTAATTAATAAGAAAAAATTTTAAATCATTCCCATACTCTCTAATTAGCCACTTCCCACTCCTGCACAACAGCAAACCCTGTCTTGAGAGTTTGGACTCAATTATTTGACCCAAAGTTTGAAGGATGACGACCCAAATGCATCTTTAAACACACAGAGCAGTTTCCTGAAGTGAGGCCACGCAGTTTGAAGCAGTTAAATCCAGCTGGCTGCACAATCCATACAGCTGTGGCTTCCCTCAGCTCTTAAATAAAATATTAGGGTGTGTTTCTATTGTTTGTTGGCTGTCATCAGCCCATCTTTCAGCTGACGGGGGTTAAAGGCTATGTAGATTCCTGGGACAGCTGTTTGGTAATTGTCACAGGCAGTTACTTGGTAACCCAGGAAAGGCAATCTCAGGAGGTGGATTCTTGGTTGCTAAGCGATAAATTCAGGTAAAATAACCTTTTCCTGGATTTTATTGCAACTACAGGCTCTAACTGTATAGTCCTGTGCTTTTTTTTTTCTCTTTTCCCTTTCTTCCCAGGGATGGGATTTAAAATTATTGCTGAATAACTTTTCTGGGATCTCACACAGCATTCAGCACAGGTTAAATGAGGTGGCACCATATTCTACTGCTATTTAAAAGGATAAATCCACAAGGCTTCTACAGCACATTGCAGCACGTGCTGTTTATTTGCTGGGTGCAGAAGAGTGATTCACACAACAACAAGCTGAGCAGAATAGAGAAAGGGGTGGCTGCTGCTCCAAAAAGGACTTGCTGTTCCTATTTCCCTTTTTGGGGGTGGGATTTTCTTTTATTTACTTATTTTTAAGAAACTGCAACATGCAGTTGAGCCAGATCCTTTTGTGCCTAAGGCTCACTGAGCAAAGCACTGCAGCCCCCACTGCCCTTGGCAGCATCGTAGGGGTCAAACTCCCACATGGACACAAAGTCTTTCAGCAGTTTCCCCATGTGTGTGTCAGAGCAGGAGCTCAAACAGCTCTCAGTGCTCTGTAATTTCTTCACCTATGACACAGATACTGGCAAGACTTATTTTTCTGCATGGCAACCTTATTTATGAAAGCCTTAGAGGGTGAAATCCTCAATCTTCATTTCCAACAAAGGTATTTTTATTGGTTGCTACCTTATCATTATTGAGTAATTCTCATGTCCATTTTCAAGGAAATTACAATGAATCAACACCTGCCTCCCTCCAGAAGAGATGTGGAGACAGAATTTGGCTGAGTTGGCTGCACTAACCCCATCTGCTGTTACACAGCAGGACTGAGAAGGGCTGTGGTCAGGGCTGGGCTGCTGGATGCACAAGGAGGGTTCAGCATTGGCTCCAGGCTGGGAGCCAGGCAGAGCTTCCCAAAGGATCTGTGCAGCCACCCCTGGGTGTCTCAGCCAGCAGCAGCAGCCACCAAGGGCAGGTAACAGCCCAGTTCCCTTTTTAGGGGCTTCTGATCAGCACAAAGAAAATTCCATCCTAATTCCTCTAACATCCCATCTTCCTCTCCCTGTGGATCTGAAGGAGGATGCTGGTCCCTGCCCTGGGATCATGCTGTCTATGCCACTTCACTTCCCACACACACCAGAAGGACTTTGCAGAATTCTCTCATGTTCCTTCCAAGGAGAAGAAATCAAAGGTGTCTCTGTGCCCAGACTCTTGTACAATAACCTGTGATCTGGGAACAATCAAGCTCTAAAGAGCTGCTGAGCTGACATCAGGAACCTTCAGGGAGGATTTCTTCAGCCAGCTCTACAAAATCCCAGTGACCAAGACCAATTCTTGCCTCACTGACAGGAATTTCACCATGTTCAGACTCACCTTATTCCCTTGACCAGGAAGAAGTGAACTCCTCGAGCCACACTAAAAACCTGAGGACATCTCAGCTGGCCAAGGAACCCTCCTGTTTAATTAATAAAAGTTAAAGGAGTGAACTGGAACCAGAGAATTGGTTTGAATGAGAACCACACTGACATGTAACAAACCCTTTTGTCACAAAGATCACAGAACTGTTCCCCTTTCAATCACTACAAAAATTACTGTTGAGGAGAAAGAAGATCTGGGCTGTGCATATCCAAAACCAAGAGAAAAAATACAGTTTCCAGTGAAAGAAAAGGCACATTTTTCAGAGGCTGCAGATCTGGTGAAGGAGGAAGCCCATGTGCTGATGCTTTCCCTCACACCTGGGGAAGATGGCCCACTCCAGGATGAGCCAAGGTTTTGATCCTTGCAGGCTGCTCAGGGAAAGGCTGATGGAATGGTTGAGCCCTGGTTCTCAACCGAAGGGCCAGTGCAAGTTGTGCTTTCCACTCCTTTATGTGCCATATGGCAAGTAGAGGAGTCTGGCTGGGATTTCTTATTGATAATTGTAGCTTGATGCTCAATTTCTACAGCCCCAGGAACACAAAAGCTCTAAAGCTCCATTGTTGTTCAAGTTATTAGGTTTGCATGCAGGCAGAGAGGAAATACCACCTGCTCTAGAAGAAGTCAGGTAAAATGACACACAGAGCCAATATTCAGTGAGGGGTCTAAAGACAGAGGAGGTCCAAGGAAGAATGGGCAGTGGCTTTCAAACACACAGAAAAGCACAGAAACAAAATCCAGTAGTTGGGAATGGCACAGGGAAGGGATGGGTCACATTTCACACCACAGATTGTAAAGGAAATAAATATTTCAATACATCTTATTTAAAGGTATGAAAATCAGATCAGATTAAATACAGTAATATTCTATACCCATCTAAAAACCACCCATCCTAACCCATTTCACTGCTTCTTCCAAACAGGGGAAAGCAATTGCATGCAAATAAAGAGGCAAATATCTGTTTCTGTGTGATCTGAGGCTGATCCAGCACCTACAGAGTCAATGAAAACATTCCTCTTGACTCCAGTGTGGTTTGGATCAGGCTCCTTGTAAGAGAGAGTCTTATACCAGGGAATTTTATATGGCAGAAGGAGAACACCTCAGATTCTGTCCCAGAATTTTCTTTCTGTTCCTCAAAAATACTTTTTTGAGGAAACAAGGTGCCGTCTTTTGTGAGATGTTTTCAGGCAGCTTTGAATGCTGAGCAAAATTACTTCAATACAGAAATCTCACTGATAAATGGTTATTAAACATGTTTTGAAATGCTACAAATACCTGTCTCAAGAATTAAGCACAATATTATATCTGTGTATGCAGAAAGGAAACAAATGTCCATTTTTCCATAGCATATATATCATCCTGTGCCTAGGAGTAATTTCTTCCCTTAAAATGGCATTATTTTCATTAATTTTTTTTAATGTTTCAGGTGAGAATTAAACTTTTAATAATTAAGCAATGCCTTCCTGAGAATGGCCAGGCCCTGCTTCTGTTTCCTTATTCCCCTGCTGCTTAGGCAGTATCCCTACCTAGAGCAGCAAGGATTAAACAAGCCACGACTTTTTGGGACCCAGGCAAATGGAGAGTAGAACAGAGAAGGCAAAGATATTTTAACTCACACAAACCTTAAAATAGCACCCTCCCTGCTTGTCATTTTTGTCCCTTGACAAAATCTCCAGAAAAAAAAAAATTTTGCATTTTCAGTCTCACAAAAACCATGGGTTCTCCAGCAACGAGGCAACGGAAAAAATCAATACTTGCCATGTACCATGTAACCAATAGAATAAGGGCAATGATTTATGTATGGATGGATGCAGACTGAATCAGCTGGGGCCTCAAACACAGGCACAGAGAGAAGGAGCGAGAGAGAAAGAGAGGTGTGGGGGTGAGCTGGACTGCAGTGATTATTCCTCCACTATGGCCAGATTTTTTTTTTCTGCAGCAATAATCCCCCTCGCTGGCGCTGCAGGATGTGGAGGAAGGACTAGCAATGTGTGGAATATATGCTGGACCAGCTTTTCTCTTTTTGCCTCAGAATAATGATGCTATGTTGAATATTGAGGTACAGTAAAAAAGGAAGAATGATACATGGGCTGCAGTCCTTCAGGCTTCCAGCTACCTCCACTCTAATAAAGAGCAGCCCAGTGGGGCAACAAGACATAGTTTAAAGAGAGTCAAATTATCAACAGGATAAAAATGTACCATCACTGCTTCATGACAAGGAAAAGCAGGAAGGGCTCACTGAAGAGAACTACTTATACCCCAGGAGTTTCTGCTGAGAATAGAGTTTTGTAAATTGGATTACCAGGGACACAGCACCATAAGGTATTTAATGACTGTGGTAACTTTTAGGATATCTAATACTGCTGCTGCTTTAGAAACAAAAGCATCATGCTAAAGATTTACTTGTCTGTTTGTGTGATGTAGGCTAGCAATAAACACTTATCCAAACTATATTCAATGCTTTATTGCTGTACTGTTAATAAATAGCTGGTAGATGACTTTAAAGTGAGAGTAATTTGTGCAGAAATGTCATACTATTTTATTAAAAATACCTCCTGTGTAGTTTGTGGCAAGTGTAAAATAACCCGTAAGCATCCCTGCGACTGCTGGGGATCCAGGCTGGATTTACATTTTGCACAATCAGATGTTCGGTCAGGACTTGCGATATCGTAGTTTGCCATGAAGTAATTTGCTATAATTCATATTTCTGCCACAATTACCGCTTGTGACTGAATCAATCCTCGTTTCTTTCTATAATATTTAGATAACATTTAGACCCTGGTATTTTCAGTCTCTCTCTTGAAAGGTAAAATATTTCAGATAATGCTATAGAACAATAGGAGGCCACCAGTTACATACACCAGTGAGGCAGTGTTAGATCAATTAAAGCTTCAAGAATTGGGGGATGTTTGAAAGCCTTGAATTTTGTAGATGTCTGGGAATTTATCAGGTCAGAATAGAACAGAAATCATTTCCATTCTGCCTTCCCACACCACATTATGACAATCTGCTCGCGAGATTAATCACCAGCTACCAAACAATTGTGTTTTGTGGTGAAAATATCAATGAATATGGGGACAAAATTTAGCTTAAGTATAAATAGGTTTTTGTTTTCTAGAGAATGTGGTTGCATGTGACTAGACTTTGCACTTGAATTATAAAAATTTGGAGTATTTTGCTTTGCTATTACCTACCTATACTGTGCTTAGCATAACAGAGCATACACCTGTATGGGCATAGCAAAATAGCATGAAAATAAAACCCTGAAAACAGAGTTGGTATTTGGTTTCCCAGTCAGCTGACAATGGCAGACAACAATAAATTTCAGAGGATGAAAGTACAAAACATGTTCTAAAGCAGAGTAAGTATAAACAGCTCATTCTTAATTCAGTTAGAAAATCCTTCTGGTGGCAAACACTCAACTGCAGTAACAACTATCTGACTATGTGTTCCTTGATCCCTCATCCCTCTCTTTTTATTCATCCCCCAGATTAGAATCTTGATAAATTTAAACCTTTTAGAGTCATGTTAGGATGCAATGGACAAAGATGCAGCCCATGAGCCAAACAAAGCACGACAGAACACTAGCCACAAGAGAAGCCACCTCAGCAGCAACTTCTGATGTAGAAATGAAACACACACAATTCAAGAGGATTTCTCCAACTGCCCAAAGTCCTGGAACAGAACAGGGCATGGAGAGTCTTACCTTGGAGCAATAATTGTAATTCTCCTCCTGCTTTCTCTCTCTCAATAAACAGAACAGAAACTCCACAGATGATGCTGGACTTCCTTGAGTTCAGTTTGGCTTCAGCCATAAGGCCATGGACCCTTTGGAGGAGGAGAGGAAAGCTTGGCAGCAGCCCGAGGAAGAAGGGAAGAGCCAGCGGAACAGGCACCGCTCCTCCACAGCACCAGGGCCAGGTGAGCTGCACAAACAATGCCTTGGAGGCAGGGATGTGGGAATTTGTGTTGAAAACTAATGCCAGCATTTTCCTTTCTCCTGGCCCTGCACTGCTTTGATAACTTGAAGCACAAGGTTATGCAGTTAAAATACCTGAGCAAAGCCTGGTTTGGGGTTTGCATAGAGCAGCAGAGTTCATGTTAAAGCAACAACACGCAGGTCCACACTTCATAAACAAAAGGAGAGGTGCACTGTCACTCCTGCAGCCCTGCACTGCTCTCTCACCCCAAAGGTTCTGACTGGCAAAGGAACTTCAGAGATTGAAGTTAGTCAATTCCATGTGTTACAATTAGGAAAATATTACAGAAATTAGTGAATCTGCAATACAGAAAATTATCCTAATGTTTCACATGTACCAATAAATGGCTGTTTCTATCCAGCACATGATGCTCTCTTTGCAAATCACCATTTGAAAATACACTGAAGTTGAAGAGAACATGGTGAAATCCACAGCTGAATTTTTAAAAGCTGTCATATAAAATACTAGAGGAAAAAAAACTTATCATTTTTAAAGGAAAATATTTTAATCTGATGTTTACTGCAATTCATTTCCTTAGCATGATGTCCAGCTTTTATTAGGAGAAATAGACAGTTAGGCTTGCTCCTATTTACACTACTGGTGAGATCATGAGTAAAACTAAATTATTCGTGTTGACACCTTCTTAGCATTTTTAATATTTGTGCTTCAGAAACAACTAAAAAAATGAAGCGGGTGTATGACTATAATAAATGCGTAGTTTTTAATTCATTTTCTATACCAGGAAATGTGTGTATACAACTATGTGTTAATTTGTTTTCAAATGAACGTGCAGAAATTTCTCATTTCTCTAAAAGCTGCAGGACAATTTAAAATTATTTAGGGACACACGTATAGAAACACATTTACAATTTTTTCTGACATTAAAGTATTGTAGTTTGTCTCATGAATAAGGAAATGTCACAGAATGTCACAGATTGAAATGCCTTATCATGCTGTAAAAACTGGGATACTGTGGAGCAGCAACATCTGGATTTTGATGTCTGTATGATTTTTTGTCCTGGTGTGGTCAAAGGATATCAATATTTGTTGGAAACTGCTAAAGCACTTCTGCAAAGTGCAGCACTGTCAGCTCCAACTAAAGCCAGTTCCTGGGGAAATGAACAGCCCAAGATCCTGCCTAACACAAAGCAGAGGGAATTTAACAGAAATGCAACATCTGCAAGGTGTCAAATTTAATCCACAGTAAAAGGGGGAAAGAAATCAACTCAAAAGCATTGTAGGCCCTGATTTTGGAAATGCTTGGATCACAAAAGCAGCACCCACTCTGAAAACAACCCAGTTTCTCCAGGCATAGCCTCAGTTCTGGGAAAAAAATCTGAAGGGGAAACTGAGCCCTGATATTTGCCACATAACAAGCCCCAAATATTGGTGTATCAATGCCCCCTGAGCAGTTGGAGAGCTGGCAGTGATCGTTTGCAATTACTGTAATTGCATTCATTCTTTGCTGTCATTTCCCGTACTTACAGTGCACAACATCTGATTCTTTTATCTCATGCAAGCCACCCCAGCTCTGTCAACAGCTCCTGAATTTTTAAACAGGTACCTTTCCCTCCCCTCTTTTATTCTGCCTCAAATTTTCTGACCCCAGATCCTCAGCTAGAGCAACTTCCATGGATTAAACAGTTCTATAGCAGTCACCTAATAAAACACTATTAATTGTAATAGATTTTTGTTTCTTCTTCCAATGATATTTCCATGGCAACATTTTCAGGTTCTATTGTTGAGGGTGTTCTTCATTCCCAGAGCAGGTTAACCACAGGGCAGGAAGGGCAGGCTGTTGGTCAGCCTTTATTTTCTCTGGTCCTTCAGCAAAGGTTAGTTGAGGTCACCAGAAGCCAAAGGGTAATTACTTTTCCTCAACAGGGTTAAAGTCACACAGATTGCTATTGAGACAACTGTATGGACGACCTTCAGGATTTTATGTTCAATCTTCCTTTCTTTCAGCAGAGCAAATGTTAATAAGGAAGCAGAGAGGGTAAGAGCCTGGTTAGCTGGACACTCTGCAGCTCCACACTCTGCAGTTCTGCTCCCGACTGGTTGAGCAGTTTGCAACAAAAATGCCCTTAGGTGAGCCCAGACCACAAAAGGTTGGACAGTGATTAAGTGTGAAAGTATCAATAGCCAAAAAGGACCTTCTCTAGTCAATTAACAATATTCCAGCTCGAGTAAGAAATTTTTAGGAGAGCCAGCACCCCCATATTCTGTTTCAGTGGCCTCCATTTCATCAATAATGTCACTTCCTTCCACTCAAAAGAATGAGCTGGAATTGCAGGTTTTAACTAGGCAAGATTTTAGTGCTCAATGTTTTGGGCCTGGCTCCTTCTTTCAGCTTCCCTGGAATAGCCAGCAAGGCAGGAGCCTGGTGGGGATGGAGGAGAGACTGACCTGACCTGAACTGCAGGGAAAGCCAGGAGAGGATTTAGGTAAATGAGGGGTTAACATGGATTTGGGAAGAGGAAAATGGGCTGGTAGCACAGCAGCATGCTACATAAAGTGGAAATGCACTCACAGTGTGAACCTGCCAACAACAGAGATCCAGTCCATTCAAAATCCCCACGTCTAAGTGCAAATCCAGCTGGATCTCAGGCTGGTGGCTGGTGACAGGTACAGGTGGCACCTGGAGCACTGGGAGCCAGTGAGTCCCTGCTCACAGCCCCTGCCCCAGCACCCACAGCCAGGCACTGCTCTGCTCCTTTCCCTGCCACAAACTGAACATCCCCTGTGGCTCCCCAGCACCACTGCTCTCATTTCCAAAATTAACAGCCCTGGGTTACTTTCTGTGGTACACCTGAAAGTAAATATTGCAGCAGTGAAAGTCAATAATGCAAAGCAAGGGGGAAAAGAAGGGGAGGGGGTTGTCTTTCCCAACCTTAGTTTCAGTTTTCTGTTGTCTGGCTTCTCAAGCTCAATGTTGACAAAATAAAATAAATAAATAATACAAGCATCAGGTCCTGATCATTAAAATATCCATTATGAGTCAGGGAAGTGCAACTCCACTTCTTGATTGATGCATTACAGTGTAAGCTCAGCACAAGTTATAAATAATCCCAATGCTGATAGATGACAAATGGAAGATTTGGTAATCAATTAATTCAAATGGGACTAAATGGAAGAATAATGCATCATTTATACTTGGCTGTGTTGTACAGTATGTAAATTATTGAGCACTTGCTATAGTACTGTCACATCAAAGAGCTGGTGGAAAAGCAGATGCTCATAAAATGAAATTATCAGACTCTGTTTAAGCACCTGTGGGACACAGCCAAAGGGCCACAGAAACTTTCTTCTCTCCAGCCTGAACAAGGGCAGATCTGTCTGCTCAGAAGTTTCCCTTCTCCCAGGGACAGCAACTGCTGTCTTCAGAGTGCAAATGCCAATTCCCAAAGAGAAATCCTGTTAACCAGCATTGCAGACAAGATCAAATTTAGGGTAAGTGCATCATGGGTCCATTCCCTAAGAAAGAGCTCCAAACACAGCAATCTAAGAGCTACAGTTTCAGATGTAACTTGCATCTGCAACATGTAAGGGAAGCAAACACGCTGTGTTTGATGAAAAGCTGTGTTTTAAAGGCTCTCAAGCCTAATTCCATTATGAAATCACCCTATACAGCAAGCACACAGTTACAGTTTGTTCTGAACTTGCAGTCTTACACATCACTAAATTAATTAAGATGCTACATTTGTTGGAAAGGGAATTTTCATCTGGACGTGTGTCAGCCCCAGGCAGCAAAAAGCACAGATAACACATGCCCAGGGGCCACTCACACCACATTGCTTCTACCTGAACCAAGAATCATGGAATGATTTGGGCTGGAAGGGATCTTAAAATAGATCCAGTTTCACCCACTGCCAAGGATGGAACTAATGTAATAGCAGAAGTCCTTCTGTCCCATCTGTTTTGGGAAAATTGGGCTTTCAGGAGAACTTACAAACATCCAGGGCAAGACTAAAAGATCCAAGGAAGCCTCAAGGAAATTCAGATAGCTGTCCTGGATTAACCTGCTTCCTTAGGACTTGTAAACAATTAGAAGAGCCACAAAGTGCTGACATTGGCAGGTCAGAGGAACATTTAGGAACATTTATCCACTGTTTTTCCATCATATTTAGAATACAGTTCATCCAATGTCATTCCCATAACATTCTTAGAGCCAAAAGCAGGCTTTCTGATTGCTATTGAATCATTAAAAGCCACAGTGACATGATACACCTAACAAGCATTTTTATAGATTTAAAAGCCAGAAAGAGCAAACCCTAGGACTAAATTATAAATTTTAGCATATTTTTACTTGAGTAAATCTACGGTAGGGTACCCCAATTACTAATGATTTGAAATGGTCATTTGGATACACTTTGCATCTACAAACCCTGACTGAAAATGGCACAGACTTGCAGGAGTCCAACTGCACAGGCATTTGGTTGCTTTGGAATCTTCCTCTTGGGCTCCTTTTGTTGCTTTGTAATGAACAGACACTGTAAAACAGACTCTGAAAACCACCAAGGCTTCAAAATCATGCTCTCATCTCCAAAGTACAGCCTGCCTTGGTCACTTCGTGTTTGTGTGCACGGAGCACCAAAATTATATGGGGTTTAGGTGAAGAGAACAAATGAAAACCCAAAAATATTGAAGTTGTTTCCTGATGGTTTATCCATTTCCTTCCGTTTTCTTAGAATTCCTGGTCTCAGGATTAGCCATACAAAGAGCAGCATTTTCCAACTGTAGTGTAGAGCTGATGTATTTAACCTGGGCTTTTAAAAAGTGCAATTAATGATGCTTGAAGCAAAAGAGACATTTTAGATATAAGAGTTCTTAACCAGAAAAACACAGCTCCACCTTTGCAGGTGATCACAGATAGCACAGGAGAAAAGAACCACTAGGAAACCTATCTTGGAGCTGGCAGAAAACCTGCAGCACCCCAATTATCACAAAGGAAAGGTAAAGAGGTTTCCCAAATGATAAAACTGGAAAATGTGCAAATACAACCAGCTGGCAAGTCCACTTTATCTCAGAACCGCACAATCTTGCCTAATTTCCCATTTCATTGTAAGAGTAGCAAGAGGATAAACATCAATCCCACCTCATCCCTTCAGGCCTATCCCATAAGCCAGGTGAGAGCTGTGATGTCCAGATGGGGTAACTCTTTCCTACAACAGGCAAGGGAGAAAGACAGTGTTACTCTGTCACCTTTTCCACTTGTGCCATAAGGGCAGGTGGCAAGTGGGCTGTGGGATCAGTGTTTCTTTGGATGTCACACATGGGAAAAGCACACCCCTGGCACAGCATTTATCTGTTCACCCGTGACAAGTCCTCCCTTCCATGCTGTGACCCTCTGCATCCTGATTTCCTGTCAGATTTTAAAGCCCAGCTAATTAGAAGATTCACTACTCCTTATCATTCCTGACTTTCACGGTTTCTAATTAGTCTCTGTAGCAGTCTGCTACCTAAATGAATTGTGATATTCCACTTGGTGTGTTAAATGAGAATCACCAACAAACATTACACTTTCTCCTTAGCATTATTTACCTCACAGTAAAGTAATTTAGTTCTGAGGACAGCATGTTTTAACTTCAACATTCAAACAAAGAAAGGTGGAAGGAAAAAAAAAAAAAAAAAGCAGGTTGAACATTAACTGCAATTCTCTTTTCCAGAACGATCCCTCAGATTAGGAGTCCTAATTGGGAAGATCTGTTACCTAGAGATAGGGCTGAAGGTCTGCACACAGATAGGCAGAGCCCAGGGCAGGTTGTGGGGACAGCTCTCGCGTGCAGAGCTCGGCTCCGTCCCGCGCCGCGGCAGCTGCGGAGTCCCCAGGCAGAACACCCCGGGAGGTAAGAGATGAACGAGGATTATCCTGAAATTCAGAGCGAGTTCCCTCCTGAGGGAGGCTGGGGTATGAGCTGTAGGATGCTGAGGGCTGGTTTGCACAGCAGGGTCTGAGCACTGTGCACCCACCAGGTCCTGAGCTGATCAGTACCCCAGGGGTTGTCCAGCAGAAGCTCTGATGTATAAGTGACCTCTGGAGCTGGTCAGTCAGCAATGCTGGACTCTGACAGAAGCTTTGAACACTATCTGCTTTGGAAAAAACCCAGAAGTTCTGTCTATTGTTCCCACTGACCCTTCTGGGAAAGAGAGCACCAACAGCTTGGACAGGGTGATGTTCTTTAGCAACAGAAATTTCAGCATCAAATCATAAATGTCATTTACCTCCATCTTCATCCAGTGCAGCAGAAAGGCTGAGCTTGGTTTTCAGTTTCCAATTTTAAGATCAACAAACGAAGTTTCATCCTCTTCGTGCCATTTATTGCATTATAAAAACTCCTTTCAATCTCAGGCAGGTTGCATCATCTGATGCAAGCCAGGCACAGCACAACTCCTGTCAGTGGTAGTTAGCAGACTGTGCACTCTCACACCTCCTAATTTTGGGGCACAATAGTAAAAAGCCTTCACTGGCTGCTGCACAACACCTGTAAAGAGAGGTTTTTAAAAATACCAAATTCTCTGTATAACCAGACAGTCACCAGCCTGAAGATCCAGAAGACTCTAGAACAAGTGTTTATTAGAGTTTCTTCTTGCTGCTATTGTTATTAGAATATTCTGCTGGAATCAGTAATTTTAGGCAAGACCTAACAACTAAATCCATATCAGAGTATCTGAAGTGTCTCACTGAATTTGCTTAGGGCAGTTCACAGCACCCAGACTCAGAGGACTGAATCCAGCTCAGCTCTTTGTGCCATGGTTTATGTATTTCTGCCCACAAAAGGCACCTCTGCAAAACCAGCAGGTTTATCTGAACATTTCAGCACCCCACACACCCGAAATGCCCTTCCCAGGGACAACTGAACATTCAAAAGCTGCTTGAACTGCACTACAATTTTCATGGTGCTTTGTGGAAATCTCTTGTTATGTATATTTGTAATGGGGCAGATTTGTCCTAATATCCACTACCAACCATTTGTCAAATCATTCTTTTAGGAAAGCAAACTAGCAAGATGCAAAAGAACAACTGAAACAAATTTCTCAATTGAAATAAATTCCAGAAAAGCATAAAGATACTTTTATACTTTTTGCCTGTCACTTTTTATTCATTACTAACTGGGTATTACTCTGCTAAAGTTGCTGCCCTTGCCCACAAAAATAGAAGAATCAGAAAATTAGTTATGAGCTTCATCCTGTGAATGCCAGAATGTCTCTATCCCTGCAGAAAAAGTAATTTGCAGATTCCACAGAGCTGGAAAGAACCTTGCCTATTTTAGTTTCCATCGGATTTCTATCAGCACTGAACATTTTACAGGAAAGATTTCCAAAACAACATTTTCCATGTGCAGGATGAAATTATTGTATTTTAATAACTGCTTTAACAAAAGCTTCCCCTGTTCCATTGATTTAGGTGCCAGTCTGTGCTCCAGCAGCAGACAAAGAGTTAATGTCAAAATATATCTTCTGATACCCTGATTGCCTTTCCCCATCCATTGTTTTCAAACTTCTTTTGAATGGTCAGAAATTTTCTGCTTGAATAAACTCTCAACAAAAAAAAGAACTGGAGCAAAGAGAAAAATGAGTAAAATAAAACCAAACACTGTGGGCAATATAGAAAGGTGACCTGGTTATAAAATCACCAATCTCTAGAACCAGCATTTATTGTGAAAGTAAGGTACTTTAAAAATGTAAATTTTTCTCCTTAAAGCAAAATTATGTAACAGTGACAACATTCTGAACACTATCATAAACCTCGTAAATTTATCTTTGGATGATTTGATACTTAGAGCAGAAATTAACTCTTCCCAACTCCTTGGGAAACATTTATAAAAATTATTTTCAAAATAACAAATCCCTGCTTTCATGCTGCTGTTCATGTCCAAGCTTTCCTTTAGACTGAAATGTGGGTGAATACTACTAAAAGTTATTTGTCACTAATACACAAGAGCTTCCAATTCCAACTGCTTTGCTCACTCTTAGCATTCTCATTTTACTGTCAGAAGCAAAAACTCCATTCTTATAAAAACCAAGAGCTGCATTTCAGTTATGGTTATCTATTGATTCAGTTACACTTGAATTGATCTCAAATTGTTTCAAGCAACTGTTCTGCACCCAAAACACCACATGAACCACAGAAACCAGATCAATAGATCTCAAGTGAAATAATTGTTTTCCTTTGTAAGACCCCATTACTCCTTGAATGCAGAACTGTTTGATTGACCTCCAGGAAAGCAGCAGATGTGAATAAGCCAAGCACCTCAGGCCTTATCGGTTCAAGAGAGACCTTGGAAATTACACGGGAGCGCAGGGAACGTGCTTGGAGCTGTGGGAAAGGCACAGCTGGAAAAGCAGCAAACCTGCCTCTGACTCTGATAAGGGCAGAGCAGTGGGACACACAGGGAAAGAACAGATTTGGGGAGTTACTCACTCATGAACAGACAGCAAAATATTTCACTAGTTAAGAAAATAATTCAAGGATTCTCCAGTGACTGGTTTGATTTACACAGTATTGGTATTAGTGAGGTTTTGGTCGTGTTTTGTGAAATTTCACACCACAGTGACACTGAAGTAATTTTTTCCCAGCTCCTTACTAAATAATTGTAAGGCTTTGTGAGCGCAGTCATTTCCAGATTATCAATTTTCAGTGCAGCAGCTGAGGAAATCAGGGGCACCACATGAATTCCACTGGCAGGATAATATTTATACCAGATTAACAATTCAGTGGTGTGCCTGAAGTGAGATTTTATTTCTTTTAATAATGATAATAATACTGAAAACAAACCAAATGCTCACATTAGAGCTTAGAATGTTTTTGTAAGGAATCTTGGTTGGCTCCTTGCTCATATTAGAGCGGGTCTGAGCTTTACTCTTTTACGAGCACAATTAACTGCAAACACCTTGTCATAAACATTGCAAAAGGTCAAAGAGATTGCAACAATTTTGCTAAAGAGATAAATGGTCAAATAAAACATTGAATTGTTAATTCCCAAGTGACAAAAAGCTGCATGAATCAGATCAATAGAAAGACATACAGAACGAATTCTGGGATAAAGGGCAGGTCAACCTTGAAGTGTTATTAACTCGCTGCTGTTGTGTTGCTGGGGCACATCCTGTGTTCCAGCAGGTAACAGGGCTCTCAACAGCAAATTGATGCTCACAGAACTAAAACTGGGCAGCAGAGATTGTTGAAACAAAAAGTTCTGGTTAAATTCAGTTCTGTTAACTTTGCTTTTATGTTGTATTTATATTGTCAGACACATATAGCCTCTCGTTCCATCTTATTCCTAAATTCCAACAGGGAGGGTGTAAGTGACAGGTTTGTCACTTGAAACTGCATTTTGAATGACTGCAGTCCCTTATTTACCTGTGAGGTAGAGTGGGCTCCTATTTTCTGCTTATTTTTAGACTGTTAGGAAGAATTTCAGGCTGTTGGAAGGGGACCACCTGAAGAAGTCCCTTCTCAAAACCATTCCATTCTTGAGATCCCTTCAGAGCAGATCACAAGATTGAAAGTTTTATGCAAATAAAATCATCTCAGCTTTATTTAATTAGGGACATTTACAAGGAAAAGAGAGGCTTTTCCTACAGAAGACTAAGCTGCTCATGGAAGAGAAAGCATAGAAAATTGTAAAATGCTGTCACAAATCAGCAACTCTAATATGCAGTGGAAAATATCTACCAGTATCCATGGGAAGGAACTGAGGAACTCCAACTATTCCAAGGTGTTAAATATAAAACACAGACAGCATGCCTATAATGATCCCATTGGACACTTGAAAATGAACATTTCAAAGGTCAGGAATTTTACTTCTGTCAAATTGGATGCCAGTAATTTGCATAGGACTGAAAGTCAAATATCAGTGTAAATTCCCCCAGTCATATGCAAATGTAATCACCCCATGCCTCTAACAGCAGTTTTATGTCAGCCAGCATGAAAAATGTGGAGGAATCCCATCAAGCACTTTGGGCTTAGGGATATAAGGAACACAAGACACTACATAACAAACATCTGTGCTGTACAAATGCCATGAAAACATATTTTACTCTGACAGCAAATTTTAAGGTGCTGTTAACTCCTCATTCAGTGATTTTTGTAAATGAAAAAATGTCCTTTCTTTTGCAGTGCACTTCAGAAACATTTATATTTCACAAAATTCGTGGTGACTTTGAAGTGTAATTTTAGCTTTGAAAAGAGGAAGACACATTTGTGGTTTTTTCCTGAAAAGATATTTTCACTCTGCATTTTCTAAAAACATCACTTGATATCTATAGCACAAAGCCTCAGGGCTCACTAAATTAATGGCAGTTACGCCTCTAAAATTAATGGCTCTGGGATCAGGACTGACTTAGGTTTTCCTACAGTATTTAAAATTTAAAGAGACATCTAAGAGTCTTCCACAATTCTAATATAATAGTAATAAATAATACCCGCTAAATGGGTCTGTGTCAAACCAGTCATTTTAGCCAATAAGTGTACGAAGCAAAAGGGTGTTGAAATTTTTTTCATGTAACAAAGGAGAGAATAAGCTGGTGTAAAACTCACATCTATTTGCTCATTTTTAGTTAGTTCAGATGTAATGTTAGACGTGATAGTATTCGTATCACCTGAGATACAACACAGAATAAAATTAATCTGTGTTCTGAACATCCTCCTTTTTACCAACACAAGGCACTGATTTAAATAACTATTTTAAATTAAAGAGAGGAAAATAAGCAGCACTTCATACATATCTCCAGCAGCAGCAGCGATGCTGATGGAACACAAATGTTATTTTATTAAAGTACATGGCACTTCCTAAATATCCATAAAGTACCAGATATCCTGGCATGACTGCTGCACTGTCTAAATGCTTCAAAGAGCTCTCACAATTTGTTACAAATTGAATAATGTGACATCCACAAAGTCCAGCAGTTTAACCACAAAAGCCCTTCAGATTCACACATGGAGCCTGGCAAGATGAAGTGCAACTAATTCTCGTGCAGTTTTATTAATTATATCCAAAGGATGTGATTTGACCTCAGAACCGTGGTCTTTTCAAGAAGAGAGAGACAACTGCTGTGAAAGTGCACATCTGACGCACTCACAGCTTTCCTTGTTCCATTAAAAAGCTCCGCTCCCCTCGTGGGACCCCAGCGGCACAGACACAAACAGCAGAGCCCAGCAGGAGCGTGCTCAGAACAGGTGCTCCGGCTTTTTGTGGAGCATGTGGAGCGGGAGCAGCCCGGGCTGTGCTGCCCCTCGGAAGCAGGGAGGTACCTGCGAGCTCTCCTGCCCTCCCTGGCGGCTGGGGCAGGCTCCTGGCAGGCTCTGCTCCCGCACACCTAACACCAGGCAGGCTCTGGAACAGACCCAGCCTCTAGGGGTGAGACTCACAATCCGGAGTATAGCAGTAAATCAAAGATATTCATCCCAAAAAGAAGCACGTGGATTTAAATGTTGCTCAGCAGGACATGGAACAGAGTAAGAGGTCACAGAACCACCCTGTACGGCAGCATCGCTGCACCAATGCAGCACAGTGAGAAACACACCCTTTACACTGCCTGCAAAAAATACAGATTATTAGTGAGACAGCAATTAAAAATATCAGCTTTCACTGGGCAGTTTTGGTTCTCTTTCCTTCCATCTTTTCTGCCTCCCTTGCACCCTGCCTGCACGGCCTGAAGCCCCTCAGGAAGGGAGCTTTCCACCAAGCAGTGCTCCCCTGCACCAGGGACAAAGAGCTCAGCTCTGGTTTTGACTCTGCCCATTGCCACAGCAAACACAGGCAAGGAGGATGAAAAGAGAATCTGGACAAATAGTTACTGTACATACAATTGCCTCCTAATATAGGGACAGTGACTACATCACCTTTTGTTCAAATCCTATGTTCAAACCCAAAGACAGCAAATACAGGTACAACTGCCCACACAGAAGCCTTTAAAGCCAATTCTCCATGCAAATTGCTTCTGCCACACACCACAACTTTTGTAACCACCTGCTTGTGCCCAAATTGTACATTTTAACACCTCTGCTCACAAGAAGAGACAAAGCAAACACCAGGTTCTGAATCTCACTGATTCCTTCCTCACCTGTGTCACCAGCACAAGTGCTTGCATGTATTAAGCAAAATTGCATGAGTATAAAATTGCAAGGAGACCAGAATCGCTCATTAAAATCACACTGCTGACCTTTCATAATGGCAATATAGATTGCTGTGACTAGAGAAACAATAAAATTGCATTGGAACTTTTTCAATCTGTGCTCACAGTTAGCCACAGATCTCTTCTGCTAAATTAACACAAATTGAAATTATGTGATGCAACTCAGCAGAGGTAGAACGTGATACAGTAAAAGGAGACCAAAGCATGTTGGTAAAGATAATTAAGAGTTTCTGCACTCTAGAATTCAGACCTCGAACAAAACTTCATGTACAATTATATCCTGAATTTCTGTGGTTAATTACAATCATTTCAAGTGAAAACTGAGCACTGCTGACACAAATGTCCAGGTGGAGTCACAAACCCAGTCGTGAAGGCTAAACATTTCCTTCAGTTTATAAAGCTGAGGGAGAAAAGACAAGAAAGGCACGAAATGTCCCCCAAGGAGCAGCTGTGACACACAGAGCTGTTACTGGTGTGGAGCTAACCCTGCTGACACTGCACTGCCTAACACAAAACAGCTTCAGTCCCACACTACCCTATAAAACACAGGATGGTGCACAACAAAAATCCATTATTTGAAAGAATTTTCCACTTCTTTATTCCAAGTATTAGCAACTGCTGCGGTTCTTGGGGACTTGCCTCTCAAATAGCCACTTGTGCAGGCAGGAGAAGGCAAAACCTGGCTGCACCTTGCAAAGCAACACAGGTGACTGCAGATACATCATCTCACACAGCCCTCATCCCTGGAAAATCAGGACACTGCATTTGTTATTTTCTCATTTCCACCTGTGCTGCAATAACTCCAAACCCCTCTGTTAGCAACATGTTAAAGAGAAAAAACTCATTTGTGCCTCTAAAGTCCCTGCAAACTTTGACAGAGTTCAGAACAGGTGCTAATTTAGGGCTGAATATAAACTAATGAGACATAAAAATGTCCCTTTGGTAATTCTTTTCCAATGCAGCAGGGGGGCATTTCTTCTCTGCCAGCTCCTCTTATTAAATGTCCATCAATGGGAAATTTGGAATATCCTTTCAAAGTGTTCCTTTATGAAAACAGCTGAAACCCCTGAACTGTGCATCACTTCAAAACTCCTGTTAATACCACAGTTCACATAAACTCATTTTTTAAAATCATCTGCTCGGTTTGGGGGTTCCAATTTTCTCCCCACTTACCAAGGTATACATGTTATATAGTTGGTTTTAATAACTTTAGGAACATAGAATAATCTGTTCTCCTGCCCAGTGCCTCCCGAGTTTTTTGCAAACAGCAGGATTTCTTTAATGCTTCTGATTGAATTTCCCTACTTTCTCATTTAAGGGTAGGAAAGCAACTTCTATTCCACACCCCTCTTAGCAGATTGTGGCAAAAGAGGAGAGAGGGGGGAAAAAAGCCTCACTAAAGCTCTGACAGATGGTACCCAGCGTTTGACTCATGCTGGGCTCAGCAGGACCTATAGTTTAGAAGGTTAGGACTGTCAAAAAGACTCTGCTTATCAAGTGAATAACAAAGTGTGGACTGCCAGGCTGTTTCCTATAGAAAACTTGTCTTTTCCTTGTAATTCTCAGCTATCTCTCCGGTGCTTCTGAAACTTTTGGAGGAGCAGATGCTTTTGTGTTTGAGGAGTGAGCTGGGAGCTGCCATGCCGGGAGCAGCCGGCAGTACAGTAGGCCTGGCTGGAGGAAGCTGTGCCCCCGTGCCGGTGTCAGCGCCGCGGTTTGGGGAGCTCAGAGGGGATTTGAGAGCAGGGAGAGAACTCTTCCTCCTCTCCCCTCGCCTCCCTTTGCAGTCAGTGACAAATTAATCTGCTCTTAGATTACTGCCCCAGCCTGAGGAATCGCTTTAGCAAAGTAATTGTGGCAAACTGGGAGCAAAGGCAGAAAGGTCTGGGCGTAAGGCAGCGCTCACCAGGCTTTTCTTTTTAAGCGATTTTGTGAGATCAAGCTCACATCAGGCAGCATCTATCCCAGCACAGGGTGTCTGAAGTGACTGCAAATGCTAGTGAGCAGCACTGGAGTCTGCAGAAACACAGCTGAAAGGTGAACAGCTTGTAGCCATGTTCTCTGGTAAGTATGGACTTTTAAATTCAGGGTGGGGGGAGCTGGTAAATAACTCCTGTTATTAATCACTGCTATAGCTCTGTAAATATTCCTAATGCTTTCTTCCTGAAAATAATGTCAATTCATTTGTTGAACAAGACCATTGGTTTAGTCATAAAGTAAATTGGTACCAACAGTCAGCAGCTGCTCTTCAACAGTTAGAATTAATGAGATAGTAATTATACAGCAAAATACAATCTTATTATTGCCAACACTCAAGCCTCTGTCATTGCCTCGTTTGCTTTTTGTTCAGAACTATGAAAAATGAAATTACTTAACTGAGTTCTGAAGTTCACAGAATATAATTAATTCAATGTGGGTTCATTGCTGTGTCTGGAATCCAAGTTGCTTTATAACAGACTTAAAACTAGTTTGGTACTAAGGAGGGCAGGGGGAGGAATCAGCGCTGGTTTGCAGAGAAGCAGAGTGGGGTGACTGCACACAGATGATTAGCCTGAGTTACTCTGCTGCCAGAAAACCTCCAGCAGAACAAGCATGTGGGCAAAAACTATACAATAGTTATTTATTATTTGATATCACATCAATCTCAAGGAAAAGCCATAACCAGTGTGATGCTCCTGAAGAATATAGCTCAGGGCATGCATGAGGCAGGCTGTGTATCAGAAAGGTTTGCTGTGTATCAGAAAGGTTTCACCTGATTTGTGGATTAAAAACTTGCTTGAGTAAGGCAATGAAAAATGAGGATAATGCTCTCATTCTTCTTTGACATACTGGCCTGAAATGTGGCCAATTTATTTAAGGCTGTTCCCCTTCAAAAAGGGAGGGGGAATAGGCTGAGTGTACAACCTGTTGCTTTTCTCCCTCCTTCTCTTGCCTCAGCTCAGTTTCCCTTCCCCAGTCCAAGTATCTTCTAACAGATCATGTAGAGATCATGACAGGAAATGGATCTGTCCAAAAATTGAGTTTGATTTAGTATTCAGTCAGTCATGAGGCCAAGCAAAGGAAGCCATCAGGCAATATAGTTCTGAAACACATGTGAAAAATGGGCAGTGTTCTCACCCAGCACTTCCCTGCAGAAGGTGGCATTCCCACACCCTTGTTCAGCACAAACCCAACGACCCACACAGCCATCTCAGGGAACAGACAATTGTCCCTGTCACCTGGGCTCAGTGCAGACGGGTACTGAGCTCCCCACAGCTCCCAGCAAAGTCTTCTCCAAGTGCTGCCTAAAATCCCTTGGGATTTGGCACATCCCTGTGCCAAATTGCTTTGTGCTCTGGCCCAGGAGCCATTTTCCTGCTCTTTCTGCTGTTCCAGGGCAGGTCCCAGAGAGGGACTTTGCCAGTGAGGGCTCAGGCAGGGACACATTGTCCAGTCCTGTGGCCACTTAGCAGCCTGACCTTTGGGTTTAACCCTTGGATGCATCCATGGGTAACTGATGATGACCCTTGCTGTCATAGGACTGAGCAACCCATAAAAACCAGAAGCTGTAGCAGTGATGGGATGTGGAACAGAGGGAAGAGAAGCAAAACACTTTCATGGAGGGATACAGGAGGGAACCTGCATTAAGCTTCCATACAAAACAAGCTTGCAACCAAGTCCCACTGGTCACTGATCTATACACGAATGCCCATTTCTCAGAAAAAAAACTTTCCAATCTGCAAAATCACTCTTAGAAGATGCACAGGCATATTCACAGGTGCATTTCAGCCATGATACGACTTATTTGCTTTCTTCTGATGACATAACTCAGTCACCAGTAGTCTTTAATTCTTCATTGCTTGGATCTGTTGCAAATCTTTGGGAAAAGCTCAGCTGTGAGCAGCAGAAACTTTGTCCTCACTCTCTCCACATCTGCCTGGGATCCAGCTCAGGCCCAGGGGTATCTAAGCTACAAATGAGGTATGTGCTCTGTAACAAAGGCAGCAGATGGGCCGGCCCAGCAACACCTACCAGGGCTGTACCTTTGAGAAAACTCTATCTCAAAAATGTGCCATTAAACAAATTCCATGAAGGAAGGCCCTGAATACTACCATTGTTCTCCAGATAACAAAAAAATAAAAAAATAATTATTAACCACAGTCCTGAGGGCTTGAACCTGCCACTGGGCTGAGTTAATTTCAGGAAAACTGGGACAGTTTCTCATCCAAGCTTGGGGAGCTTTGTTTTGTGCCTAGTTCAGAGCACACCATAAAATCAGGTTACACAGCCAGCACCTTGCTCAAAACAAGACTTCACACTACCAGTGCATCAGAAGAGCTTCAGAATGCCTCAAAAAAAGGATAGATCAGCTTTAACTGCCTCCTCACTCTTTCCAGAGAGATGAAGCCTTTTATTACAAGCTTCCCAGCATGTCACTGAAACATTACCTTTATTTATACCTCAAAGTAAACATACAAACAGCCACTATAAATTTTATCAAACAGACAGGAGAGGGAGCTCTCTCTTCATCCCACTCGATTAGGAATGGATTTTGCTAAATTTATTAAAATCTAACCACATTTTTACTCTATGTCACATGTTACTTGCCCCTTTTTTGTCTGGGGCTGTCTTGCCTTAGCAAACCACCCTAGCTCAAACATTCCTGTGTACCGCAGAAAAATGTTTATAAATTCAATACATACATCTGGTAAGGCACATTTAATTTTAGTATAGCAAAAAAATTGAGATGCAATTCCTACTTAAAAAATTCTTCTTTCCTATGTACTGATACACACATAAATGCATGTGTGTCTGCATTGTAGGTATACTTTCATATTTTTCAACTTAAAATACCAAGCAAGTTATTTTTTCATTGTTATCATCCTTTCCATATTCACAGATAATTTTGTGTTAATCCTTAGATCTATCAGCCTAAAAATTCTGGTAGTTCCAAGTGCGCTTTTAAGATAAATCCCTGAAATATCAAATTCACCAGCAATACATACGGGCAAAGAAACCACAGCTGACAAAAACCCAGGACAAAAGAAAGTCACAGTAATCTTAATGTCTGCATGTTCTCACTGGTTTTATTTGAAATCTTATTGGAATAGGGTCTTGATTCCCATTCCCAAGACACAATTTTGACAGCAGAAATGCTTGTATCAGCATCTGGATATAATGCTAAAAATCAAACTGCGAGTTACGTCTGTCTCGCAAAGGCTGGATAATAAGATTTACTTAATCCATTTGAAAGAAAAAAAAATGGTTTTGTCCCCCAATTTGTTGCGACATCTGAAAGTTCACGAGGTTATGACCCCTCTTTAAAAAAGCATCTTCTACCACCTGCAAATACCCCAGGAAAGCAGTTGGAAACAATAAAACACGTGCTAGTTAACCGTTTCCAGGGAAACAGTTATGCTCCAGCAATGGGAGGTTTCAGCCCCACAGTGGCTTTGTCTAAAGAAGACATGGCCCAGCTGTTACTGAATAACCATTGTTGTAGATCATGGGGAAATAACAGTCAGGGCACCAGAGAAGCCCTGTGGAAGTTTTCTTTTCCTCGCTGCCAGAGGTACATGGGAGTGAAATGACAGAAGAACCACATAAACCAAAATATAGGGACAGGAAAGATACTAAAACCAGCTCCTGGTTAAATACACACAAATGTGTTGCCTTGTGCACTTTTAGGATGCTGATTTCTCTAATGCAACATCCCCTCAGGTCACTAGTGGCAAATATTAACATGAGTAATTAACTATAAAAAAAAAAGTTAGTTAGAAACTCAGAAAGTTTCAGAGCCTGAGGATGGAGTTACTCTTTGTGCTTAGCAGTGAATCAGCACACACAGCCCATTTTTTGTTCGTTACATCAAAGGGATGCAGCAACAGATTGGTCTCCCGCTCATTACAGGGTTTTCCAGAGCCACACAATAGTTAATTTCATTGTCTGGAAACACAGCATCAGAGTTTGCAGTGCAAATTTTCATTCCCTTGAACATGGAATTTGGCTGACTACACTCATTAATTTGCAGAACAGAGTACATCATTTAACAAGGGCATTCTGCAGGTTTTGCCCGATTGTTTGAAACAGGGAGAGTCAAACCCTCGATCCCAGGCAGCCAGGGCAGAGCTCTCAGTAACAGCAGCAAGGTTTCCTTCTGTATTTAGGAGAGTTTTTCCCTCATAGATTTATCTATTTGCTCACCCTACAAGGATTATTACTGGCTGTGTTAAAAGCTGAAAGGGACCATGCAGAAGGTGCAACACAGCTCCATTAATGGTGCAGCCCCTTCCCAGCACGGGCAGGATGAGGTGACTGATGGGCTGAGCACAAGAAACACACAGAAGTCGCAGGGAAACTGAGATGTTCCATACCCTAAATTTCTTTCTCCTAAATACAAGCTGATTCCTCTGGTGCTGCAGGGTGTGGTGAGGGGAAAATGTGGCTCTGGGTGTTCATTTCCCCTTCCCTAGCGCTCCATGAGCATTACAAAAAATGACGAGAATGAGTTGTTCTCTAGAAAGAACCTTTTCAACCTCTCCTGATAATCTGCTTAGCAAGGACACAAGCTGTTTCTCATTTGTTTATACTGTACAAGCAGTCACAGTGAGTCACATCTCAGAGAGACTTTTTTTTTGCATGGATTTTTCAAGAAGTTGCTACAAAACATCCTTTCACTTGCAAAAGACAAAGGGAAACAAATAGTGGGCTTTAGTTCCCTTCTAAAGCACATTTAAGATTTTTCACAGCAAAAGACACTAAAGATTTGTTCCTCATCCTTCAAATTCTTTGGATCACTTAGTGTTGGCAAAAACAAATCTTTTACAATAAAAGTCCACACCAGAACTGAGTAAATTAATCTGAGGCTTTTATAGCCTCCTTTGCTGCTCACAAAAAGAGTATTAAAGTAGGTTAAAGTAGGGTATTTTTTCTTTTCTTTATTTCCTGTGCTTACTGTTTGGAATTAGAAGAAGGTTAGAAACTCTACAGTCCTCTCATTCATTTGTAACTTTTCCCCTTTTTTAAAGCCCTACACAGTACAAGTCTATTCATAATCTGTGCCTCAAAGAATGCCCAATTTAAATGTAAAAATGCACAACAAGACATAACAAGTGTGAGAGTCATAAAAGAGGTGGGAATTACATGGACTGAAGGAGAGAGGTTAGTACCAGAGAAACTGCTCGTGGCTGCAACCAAAGGGATGGTGATGGCCACTGGAGAACACTCCAATTTTCTCTCCTTTCTTTCCCAACACCAACAATTAGACAAAAAAAGGGACAGAGAGAAGAGGTTACAGAAAATAGATCATTGCCACTTGATTACAAATAGAATCTGTGTTGAGAAGGGGAAAATTACAGCTCTTCCAGTAGAAACCAAACAAAAGTAATAGAGTTGGGCAAGAAGTACCCAACCACAGAAATTTAGAAGAAAGGTGCTGTTCTCAGTCCCAGCTGACTGGGAGGCATCCAAAATGCAACCTTTGGAGGCCAGGGTTCCACTGGGAATGCAGAGTGTCAGATATAAACAATACTGAAATTATCAATATTATTATCTAGTTTTCTTTGAGTTATATCTGATCTTTCAATGACAGAATCTTCTTCAACTTCTTACTCAAAATTCAATTTAAAATATTACACAGAACAGCAGAAAGGAACCATTTCCTTCTCTTCTTCAACCTGGATAGAAGTCACAGACTGGGAAATCTCTGCAGGCAAGTGTGATGTCTTTATAGCAATCTCACAATTACCTCTAGAGATTCTACAATCTGGCATCTCGTGCACAGTAATTAAAAACTGTTCACTTCTTCAGCCTTTGCACCTCTGCTGAGTTGAGCTGAATTCCATCCAAATTGCCCAAGTAGCATGGAGCTGACTGCAAGCTTTTTACTTCATCATTTCATGAGTCAAAAACTAAAAACAAAAGCATCAAACCTACATAAATTAACCAACTGGACACTGCAAAAAAATACTAAAGGACAAAGTTATTATAGGCTATTTTTCACCTATGAGGGCTTAATATTCCGTTACCAGGCTACACCTACTGTTAACTGAGCTGAATCACAGCTGGGTTTTCATGGGTGATCAGTTCATGCAGCACTAGATGAGTTCAGTTTTTTTTAAGTGATGATGCTTTGAAGGGCTGTTCAGCTGATGAACATTCTCATATGAAGCTCTGGACACAGTGGAAGCAAGAATAAGCCACTTTGAAAGAAGAGAATACCCAGCCATGCAGGCCTTCATGGGAAGAATAAAGTAACTTTTCTTTTTGTCATTGAAAACGTTCCTAGAACTGATATTCGTGAAGTTTTAGCCCATCCTACTGCAATGACATAGAACAAATTAATTGGACAAATATTTATCAGGGCTCAGAAAGATGTTTGTGAGACATCCAGGCATTCATCCTGCTCAGAAATGCATTCCCAGGTCAGCTCCCACTCACTGCAGTAGAACCTGTGCCTACACACTCCAGGAAACTCACTCTACCTGCCCAACACTTACACAAATTTTGGCTGGAAGGACAATTCGGCATGAAAGGACACCAATGGTGATGCTGAGCTTTTCATGCAAAAAGACAGAGGAAGCAGGATCACGATTTTACCGAGCTGCAAGTGAAAGACCTGGACCTTCTCAGTTAATGCTCTGCTGGAGGACACTCAGACAACACTTGTCCCTCTGAAGAGCCCTCATATCCACTTGCTTCCTGCTGAGAAGTCAAATACCACCAAATATCAGTCAAATATCATATTTTCATCTCCCTGGGATGAAAAGCTACCTGGGAAGGAAGCTGCCTCTCTCTCAGGGTTGCAGCTCTGCCAGCAGCTGCAGGGGAAGGGAGCAGTGGAGAAGGCGTGGGTGTTTTCCAGTGCAGGAGCGTTATTCCAGGGGGAGGCACAGAAACCTGACTCTACTTGGGTACAACAGACAGGAGCACAACAGAGCTTTTGGAAGGGTTTGGGCTCTCATTACAAAACTCCACAAAATCCAGCAGCTGTGCTCCACCCCTTACTGTAAAGGATCAGTGATTTCCACACTTTTTATTAGTTCCTCGTTTTACATCTCCCCTGTTCTCCCTGTTTACAAGAAATATATCCTTAGTCTGCACACCCTTGCTACATTCCCAGTTTTCCAGCACTCGCCAGCAAACCACTACTCTTCCAGAAGAGTTACCACCTTTATTCTAGATTGGAATGTACATAAATACTGAAATAAGGCCATGAATTTAATCTGTTCTTCTCAAACAAGTGTTAATTGACAAATGACGAGGGCAAGCATTTGCAATACCATGATTACAGCTGATAATTGTGCATGTGGGTACAACTAACTTGTCAGCATCTGCAAATAAAACCTGTGGTGACATTCCAGAATAACTCCAAAAAATGGCAAAGCCCCACTCATTTCAATACCAAGTTTATTTCAACATAAGCTTTATGTATTAGTTCTGGACTAGAGGCAAAAGTGCAGTTGGAACAAATGCATTGTCCCAAATCAGACCCTTACAATTTATCCTTGTTTTTATTGAGCCAACTTGTTCTTGTCTACTGAGTCTTCACTGCTTGAGTAAGCCATAAAATGCTGTGCAATAAAATCATCAGTTACCTTGTATGATTTTTAAAAATTTATCTGATGACTCCACTCAAATATTTTAAATCCCTCTACAATTATTCAGCCAGCCCAAGCCCTGCAGAGACATCAACAGAGTGGCACACATTTCCCAAACTGCTGTTGATGAATAAGATGGAACCTGTCCTTCCATTTGGATTGATAAAAAATGCCCCAAAAAGAAGCTGTGCTGGCAAATGCAGCCCTGAGAAAGAAAGCAAAGCTTCATTCCAAGCACTGACTCAAATCAGTGCTAGAATCACTCCAGGCTAATCTCAAATTTTAATCCTTTTATTATTTTATATTATTTTCTTCTTAAGACTGTTCTGGTTAAGAGGCTCTTTTGGTTCATCTTGTATGCTTTAAGTTTCTGACATTATTTTAAATACTTCTTCTCTCGTCATCCTGCCAGAATTACCTTTCACACCTTCACCTTCAGAATGCTGCCTTTGCATTAACCAAAACAAGAGAAAATAAGAGAAAAACAAGAGAAAAACAAATTTTCAGCAAGTTTCAAGAGTTCATCAAAAAACTGTGGTAATTACACCAATGACAATAATGTGCACTTATTATTTGCTGGATAAAATCTTGCCTCAGTGAAATCAAGACAAGTTTTTGCATTATCTTCCATGGGATTATTCCAGAAGCCTTTCATCCCTCCTCTAATGACTTCTTTCCATCTCCCTATTTACGAGCAAATCTTTTTAAACAAGACATACAAATGAGCACTAAAGCTAGGGAACTAGTTGGAACCCATCATGCTGCAATAGTGGAAAATTAAATAGCACAGACTAAAAAAAAAAAAACAAAACCTTTTTGCAGAACAGAAAGAAAATTCTTAAACACTTTCCACCAGCAAGGAGAGTGTGCAAACTGGTAACACAAATCTGAAGCTGCAGCAAGTCACCAGGGAATGGAGAGCTCTTTTCCTGGTGAGCTGCCCAGGTTTCAAACATTGATTATCTCTTAATTACTAATTAAAAAAAAAAAATCAGAATCTCAGCAACATGTAGAGCTGGAGCACCACCATCTATTTATCCAACTCCAAATCTAAGCAAACCTTCATTATGTCTGAACTTTTCATTGAAGGTTTGCACTGAAAATTACAGTACAAAAAAAAAAATTTGAAGATTCATAATTTTGTCTTCGAGCTGGAAGTTCTAAATTCTCTTTCAATTAGTCTTGCAATCATTCCATAATTGTATTACATTCATGTAAAATAAAAAAGAAAAAAGTTGTGCACTTATGCCCATCAAGGCTGAAGAGCTGCAGATTCAAGCAATTAAAAGTTAAAGTGCCAGGGCTGAGGTTGCCTGGGTGCATTTGCTGTGTCCCCTCTGTGCCTCTGCAGCGTGAGACAGAGCTCAAATTACAGGATTACATGTGTTAGAGCAAGATTAACATTCTTTTACCACAAGGCTTTTATGCACCAGAGATAAGACAAAGGACAGTCCAGCCTTTCAGGAATTTGGAGCACCTTCTCACTCATAGGGAAGCTATGAAGCAGAAAAACATCTAACCTGTGCAGGGACCTCCTGTACTATTAATCCACATCTATTTACCATGTTGATGTAGGGTTTGTCTAAATTCCGGTCTGGAAATGGTCTCCTCCTGCTCCTTTGGAGCCTCTGCTTCCACAGAAGTTCCACAAGCACACATTAGGAGGCCTAAATTTGAAGAAATGCTCATCTAAGAGCCATCCTCCACCCACAGCAACTGACTGCTTTCAGTGCTGTGCCAAAATGGCATTTTCCTGAGAGCCAGCACTGCATGCAGGGCTGGCAGCAAGGAAAGGGCACGGGCCAAAAACCACCAAACAAGAAGAGCAGCCACAGGAACTGACCCACACAGTTGTAAATCTTTTGTCACCAATGGAAAGCAACTGAAGCACTACAAAAGAAACACAGAAAAATCAGAATTTTCCCCAGTGCAGTGTTTAGTAGCCTGCCACACATGAACCAGCAAAAATGATGCATCTCCTGCTCCTTGTGCCTTCTCCTTTCCCTTCACCTTCCCAGATCTGCAGCAGATGAGGAAGTCTGGTCAAGTCTGTGTTTATCTGGAGCTTTGTTCAGGACTTTCTGTACCACCTGATGCCTTCTTTTGTCTGGCAAATACTGTGGAACTGGCTGAGCAAACATAATCAGCCCACCTGCCAGGCCTGCCTCTGGTTTGTTCCAGTGGAAGCTCGGTGTTCCTGAGGATTTTCGGAGCAGCTCCCTCATCAGTACCCTCCAAGGCTGCTGGGAATTGATTCCAGAGATAATCCAAGAGCTCCCCATCAGTGATGGCCCAGGCTGTGCTCTGTGGCTTTAGTGGGCAAGGTAAGGAAAGCAGCTCAGCCTTGCACAAACCCCTGATCCCAGCACATGCCCCGTTGTTTAGTGGAGGGCTCGGGCAGGGCAAGGATTTCCCTGGAATTGCCTCTGGGCCCACAGTTGCCCCTCCAGCAGCCAGAGGCTTCCTGCAGAGAATGACCAGTTGGTTCTCCTGGCTTCAGTGTGCTGTGCTTGCAGCAAGCCACAATGAAACACACAGGGAAGGCTCTTGTTATTGTGTCCTGCAGGTAAACACCTCTAGGAAACAACATGATGTTTTACTTCATCTTCCAGAAAACTTTCGTACAGCTTTTCTCCACAACAATCTCTCAATACCTGCTTTTTTCCTGATTTTATCAGATGTCTCCAGTACATCCAACTTTTTTGATTCTTTTCTTGTTTGCAGTTCTGGCACTTTATCCCTAAACATATGAGATTTAGTGCCCAACAGGAAAGCAGGGTTTGGTTAGAGCTCCCTACCCAGGTGTGCCACCCTGGCTTGAGGGTGCTGCTCAGCAGAGTTCCAGGAGCAGTGAAGGAGGTAAGTGAAGGAGCTGAAGAAACAAGCACATCATTTTTAGATGTTTTACATAAATAGTTTTTGTTCAGAAGTCAGAGAACTCCCTTGAATGGGTATTTTATTGTATTCCTTATTATTCAAGGGGAGCCAAATAAGCTGAACCAGAAAGAACAAGTCTGCTTTATCAGTTCACACCCAGACTGGAGCATGCCAAAGATCACCAAATAAACCAGGTTTATTCAGCAAGTTGCTTAATAATAGTTCTCTCAGAGAAGATGCAGAGAGAACCTAAATGTTTTAATGACAGATATCCACAGCACCAGGTGTTGTCTGTGGAATTATGCCATTTTTCCTGTGTAGGACATTCAGGGAAGAAATTTAGCTGACATGAACCCACTTGCAGGCCTAACCTGGATGGCTGTGAGTTGGCTTAATCTCAGCTGGCAACTGTGAGCAGTTAATAACTCTCTCACAGTTGTAGCTGGGATTATGCTAAACACAGCAATTTCTTGGCTCTAATGGATTAGCAGACCTGCATGGCACCTTCAGTACAGACCCAGGAGACAGTTCTGCAGTGCACAAAACCCAAACACACCACACACACAGGATGAACCTCACGGCTTTATCCAGACCATACACCGACCTCCAGGCTTTGCCTTGCTACCTCCTGCCTTTCCCAGCTTCCCTGCTGCAGCATCCTGCAGCAGCACAACAATCTCTTCATTAACTGTGCTCACAGCTTTTTCTGAAGTCACATCTCATTTTGGCCACCCTGAAACTGTTACTTGTCAAAATATCTCCTGAAGCCACTGATTTAGCCCTGAACCATAGGGCTGACAATGACTTTTCTGTGTTCAATCCTTTGCATCTGCAATTTTTTTTAAGATACACACAGTTCTGTGTCCAGACTTTTCACAAGTTCGAAGGCTGTTGTTCCACCAGAACCACCCTCTATGCTGAATTTTCCATTACCCAAAACAATTACAATCCATTTTCTCCATGTTTATGACCTTGCTAACATCCCAACTCAAACCAGTCAGGATTCTTCTAACTTGTCTACAGTTGAAGATCCCCTGCTCAAGAGGAACAATCCAAAGATGCAGAAATCAATACAAGATTCCCATTAACATTAGATGGCTCTAGTCAGCCTATGGACACATAGCAGAAAGAAATATTATGTACAGCCAGAGCACATAAAATATACTTATTACACCCCAGTTTTGTGGCTGAAAGCTCCAGATGGCAAATCCTTAGAGATACATCCCTAAGTTTTACTTATGTGTGAGATTCCAGGGAGCATCTGTAGCTTGCCAGAAAATATTCCTGTTTTATACTAGGGATCAAAGGAACCTGCTAAAAGATGGCTCGCTCTGATGTACAGAAGTTGATGCTCAACAAGACCAGGTATGACCTGAGTTCTTTTTAGTCCTGCAGAAATTTAGAAGAAAATTGTTCTGAGATAAAATTCCCTGTCTGAAACAGCCCTGGTGAAAGGACACCATTGCTGCCTCAGGAACTGCTAACAGAAGTACCCCTGATGTAAAAGTGTAGCTTCTGCAAAACATTTACATGGACCTAGCTCTCATTCTCATTAGTCACCTGACACTCCCTTATCCACAGTAAGCATCTGTCTTCCACACCCAAAGCTGAAGTTAGTGAAAATATCTGTGATTGCAGAGTATTTTAGTACAGACCATGTGTGCCATGAAAGCAGTAACAAAACAAGTTACCAGTTAAGTACAACCAGAGCACCCCTGTGGGAAGAGCAGCTTCATTAAATCAGTCAGTCTGACACATTTCAGATTATTTCTTTTTAGGCCTGAAACAGAAATACAAACACAAACTGTCTCCAAAATCACTGACTTTCAAACAGAAGTGGGCAGAAGCAGAACTGCTGCTGTCTGAGGGCTGTGATGACCATATGCTGCTTAAGTGGGGTATGCAATTTGCTCTCAGTACACCCAGACCCACAGCAAATGGAGAAACATCCCTGGCACACACCCATCCAGAGGACACAGCAGGACTGTCAAGGCTCAGGTCTGGAACTAGATTATTCCTTTCCAATGCAGTGTTTTCTCTAGATCCAGCACAAGTGTGAGAAATGGGACAGTAACATTAGGTCTGTAGTTCTCACTGCCAAAGGGCTGCATACAGAAAGCCCACCCACGCTGGCACAAGGTTGGAGCTTCTTCTGAATTTCACAGCTCACACACAGTGAATTTGCAGACTCGCCCTGCTGCAGGCCTACATCATTTCCTGCCCTTTTGAGGAGCAGTACACAGTTGCTGACTAATTTGTGCTCAACTATTCAACCACCAAACAACAGCTTTGAGGAGCTAAAAAGTAAAACTTGCACAGGATGTATAATGCTCTCCAGCAGTGCTACCCAGAGTGATTCTTGGTAATATTTATTCTTAGCATTTCTTAGATAAAAGGTATCAATTTCCTTAAAAAACTGAGCATGCAATTAAGTTGGAGTTTTTTTCTTCCCAGTACACTGACCCTGTTAAGAAGAAGTTAATTTGAAGTTTAAAATTTAAAAATGGCAACCAAAACCACTGCAGAGTTTTTGATGTCGCAGATACTGCATCAGGAACTGATTGGATAAAAATCACTCACCATCAGTTCCTAATGCATTGCCTTCAGCATCTAAACAAGCATCCAGGATTTCCCAACAGGAACAGCTGCAATATTATGATGGTGACACAGGAGCTAAATGTCATCCCACCAAAACCTTGACAGCTGTCCTACAAAAACACAGCCTTACCCCAAGGGGGAAATCTAAAGGTACTGGTGCTGTTGAGTGGGACACCTCACTCCTTCCCAGGTTAGGGTGCTGCCAGACCTAGAACCAGATTGGGAGGAAAAAAAATGGAAGGAAAAGAGTTCTGGCCTTTCTTCAGGGGGTTACTTCAAAAATGTATTCTCTTCATACCAGTTTTACAAGACATGCCTAAAATTTAAAGATAGTGATAATGGCAAGAGTCACTTCTGTCCAAAGGACTTCCAAACAATTTCAAATTATTTCAAAGTATTGCAAAATTATTTACAATCTGCTTTGTATTATTATAATATATGCACAAAAATACACCTATGGATTTCTATGTATGTTTCCACGAGACAAATGAAAAAGCAGAGAGGAAGCCTTTGTTTGCTGATGGGGCAGAAGCCACATGGAACTGGAGCACAGCCAAGGGCAGCGTGTAACGTTAACATGCAACAATTCCCTCAGGAACTGAACAAAGCTATCCCACTTCAATGGGGGTGACACCTGGGCAAGTGCAAGATATTAATTTGACAGACACACCTTTATGGCTCTTTGGCTTCTTGTGTCTCCAAAAGAAATCTGAGCCTCACCTGCAGAGCACAGCCCTCACCAACACAGCTTCTATTCACAGCACAATTTTCCAGCTGAGCATTGGCTCACAGCAAAGCACCTGGATCCTCCAGTACATCCAGGGATATGTTGGAGGTCTTGTATCTCCATTCTGAGCATCCCAGCCCACGTGAATTTGTGACCTTGAAGCTGAAGGAAGCAGCAAGATATCAACTCTATCACAGAACCTGCTGGTATCAACTGCTCCAAAAGACAACCTTGCAAATCTTACCTGCTGTCTGACAGACAGAACATCCCCTCCACAGCTCTCTGAGGGGCATGGGGATGTCTCAGAACATAATTAGCACATAGCAGAATCAAAGACATTGTTGTATGCATTATTCCTATTCTGACCTGAAGCTCAAAAACTAAATGCAACCTCCTGGCTGTCTCCACAGCCCAGAGACATTTTTCCCATTTTTTCTAAACACAGATGAGTCTGGCCACAAGCTTTGAATAAGAATGAGGATCTGGAACTCATCTCCATCCCACAAATTGTCGGCATTTTTTAACCAAAGGCATGTTTCATTATGTTCCATTGGTAGGAAGTTAAATGGGTATTCAGATCCTCAATCCATGTATTTGGAGATGAGAAGTGTTGGCACAGGTGCACAGGTTAAATCCTCGGAGCGAACCATTCCCCAGAGAGAGGAATTTGCATATCCCAAGCTGTCTGGAGGTGCCTCCAAACGTGCAGAGACATGGAGCACCTTCCAGAGGCAGGAAACATGGCTGGGGGGCAAGAGGAATTCCAGGAGCGAGACACAGAGCCTGAGTAAGCAGATATTGTCTGCAAGGTTGGAAAGGTAAGTGCCAGTTTCACAGCATGCAGCTCATGCAGTGACTCTGAACTCATTCCAGCCCCTCTGGAGAATCCACACCTTGGTTTGTCTGGGAGCACATGGAACTGGGACCTACAGCATCCATACAGAACCTGGATTCCTGCACATGGAGATCCACATTGTCTCCAGCTGGCACTAAGGCTCCAAAGGAAACCAAAGTGGTTTCTTAGCCCCTTTTCTTCTCCTTCCTGGGAAAATAATTCAAGGCTACCAAGACTTAGAAACACTGGTCTTTACTAATTTTTTTCCCTGCTATTGCCTATAATTTTTAAACAGTTGTATTAAAGGGGAAATACACCAAACATTTTTATTTATTGCTTTACTTATTTTGACCTTTACTACTGCCAAAAATGCAGCACATCATTCATGAGTGAATAGCATAGGTCCACAGATCAAGCACACACAAAGTGTGAGAAATAACTGCTGTAGAAAGGAGCTAGCAATGAAAGGATGGAAAAAACCTCATTACTCCTTGTAGGTTTTATTTAAATTTACAAGACTTGAAGGTGACTATATCACTTGACAGTAGTTCTGAAGTGCTCTGAATTTTGGCCTGTTAGATAAATGCAGTTACCTGTGTGGTTCAACTTGCAGCTCTCCGTACTCCTGACTTGTCAGTCATGGGGAGTGGGACTGGAAGCTCTGGCCCTTCGGACCACAAAAGAATTAGCATTTTATTATGGATATCTTCAGCTGCTGATCAGCCTAAGCAGAAATGCCGTGAGAAAGCCAATGGGTGGGAAGACTGAAGGGAGCTGATGTCATGGAGTTCACACTGTAATCTAATTCTAGATTGTTTAGGCCTCCCATCTCTCAGGCTCTTCTTCTCTTCCTGTTTCTAGGAAAGTGAAGAGCCTCCACCCTGCTAATGATCCCCCAGGGGAGGCAGTGTCAGGAGGCAGCACTTGCTGCGGCAGAGAAGAGCCACGGCTGCTGCAGCACACGGCATCAGCTGAGAGCAGCCACAGCCCAAAGAGATCAAGCAGCGAAGGGGGAGGAAGGAGCCTCCTCCCGAGGGAATGCAGCTGATTCAGGGAGGGAGGGAAACGGCTTTGCAGGGAAAACAAACCACCAAGCTCCTCAGAACCCCAGTAATGTCCATGCATTTTCCAGGGAGGATTTGCAGAAAGATGGGAAGAAACATAAACAGAAAGATGCGTGGTTGGAAACACCACTTGAAAATGACATTTCACAGCGAAATGTCAGGGCAGAGTGTTGCAGAAGGTGATGGGGTCCTCACACTTGGTTTTTCCACAACTTTTTTGCCTCCCTCCTCCCTGTTGAGTGCTCATGGCCAGCTTCAGAGCTCCCTCACTGAAGCCTCTCTGGAAAAAGGATAGAGGCAAAAAACGGACCATTCACTCCTCCATATTTTTTCCTCCCCTCTCACACTTCTATCTCAGTTCAGCTACTGTCCAATCAGTCTGCAGTGAGAGCCACAAGAAAATGGCATTAACTGTATTTCTCCTTACTTCCCTTATTCTCACTGCCAAGAGAGTATTCACCAGTTCTTGCCCTGGGACTCCTTTGCCACCCCAGAAGGAAAGGTACCTTCCCATTACTTGCTGCCACTCCCCGGTTCAGCCTCTGCCAGAGAACGGTGTGCAAATGAGATGCAAATGAGATGCACTTTAACCACAGAGCACCACATTTGCTTACAGCAGGACGACCTGGGAGAAAAACGGAGACAGAACAAGGAGGAAGAATTTGATAAGGCATTAATTAAATACTAATGTGTTTAACCTCCCCCTCTGCTCTCACTGCTTTTGAAGCAATAGAAACCAGACTGGTATTTCCTAGGAATCTCTATACAAACAAAAAATTATCTGAGGTAGGGCATTCCCTACAACAAAATTTATCTTAATGGTAACAGACCAAAGATCCAACTAATTCACCTGGCAGCAACTAAAACAAGGTGCAAGTACAAGGTAAACTCAATGGTATTTTCCCAAACGTTCTCCAACAATTTGTAGCTCATGAACTCTCTAGGACATATGTTTCCATGCATTTAGCATCCCTAAAAAATTGTTTTTTCACAAACCTGTCCAATATTCCCCCAACTCACCTAATTTGTAGTATCCATAATGCCTGAGGCAAGGAGTTCTACAGCTTCACTACATGTAGTTATGGAAATTCACTTCTTTTTGTACCTCTGCTCAGTAGGGGTTCCTTGAAGCTTTACCTTAGTTGAAAATCTATTAACTGAGTGTGCATATGAAAAATAGTCATTCTTCCCAAAAATCATGTACATTTCACCACACTATTCCACAATTCCTGCTTGAAATGGGAGAAATAACACAGAAACAACAAAACATTGGTGGGAGAGGAAGCCTTGGCAATGAGGAAAGAAAATAAGGTGACTGTGGCGAAACAGGTCATGGTATCAAAAAAGAGAATCTGTAATTTCTCCTTTAAGGACCCAAAGAAGACTTCCAGATAACTTTACACATCCCCTGAATTTTGGCTCAAGTACCTCAGCAAGTAAAGGACGTTCTAAATGACAGTCCCCCTGTCCCCTGACTGCATGCTTGGAAACGTTCAGATGCCATATTTATTCCATCAGGCTCATGCAATCAGTTACACCCAAAGCTGTGCTCCAGAGATGCCCATTGCAGGCTGCAGGCTTTGAGTAACGAGCACGGAGGTCCACGGGCTCCCAGTTCTGGTTAATCCTCCTCCCACTTGTCCCATTCCTCAGCACAGACAGGGAAGAGCACAAAGCTGTCCACCCTTTTGGATGACTCCACAGTCCTGATGGAGCAACAGCTCGGGGCACACGCTGCAGTTTAGCCACCCACACACATAGGTTAATGCACTTTTTGATGATTCATAAACCCAGATCTAAGAGCAGAATCAAGGCTTTTGTTCATTATTTTGGAATGAAACATCAACTAACATTTTTTACAGATGACTGTCAAGGCGAAATCCTGGACTGCAGAGTTCTGCTTATCTGAAATTATATTCAGCTACGCCCTTCAAGGCAAAGCCGTATCTATTAAAAGAAATACAGAAAATCCCAAAATCATAATCCTGGAACATTCAGCTGTGTACTGTACTCCATGCAGTTCACTATGTTCAGATTTTGCAAGGATCCTCTATACAGAAAATGTTATTCCTGTGCTACATAATCCCTACTCACTATGGACTTGTTAAGGATGGATTTGTAAAGTCTTAACTGCAAATTCTTCTGCTTTGGGGTGTCCTCGCTGAGTCTTTAATAACAAAGCTTTGAAGTTTAATTACTCTCTCAGCAGCTGCAACCATTATACTTGAGATATATACAAGGTGAGTAATAAGGTTGTAAAGTAGGAGTTAACTTTAAACAAAAAAGGAAAACATGAAAAAAGTTTTATTCATCAATGGCTTTGACAAAATTAACTTCAGAGTCACACACATCAAGGCCAACTTCCAAATCAGCAGAATCTGCCCTCTTGCCCCTTCCAGCAAATTCTATTCAATGCCTAATTACGAGAGCCAGAGTCAAAGGGGGGCAGGGTGCAAGAAAATCCAGAAGTGCCAGTTCACTTTGCTACTAATATAATGGAAAAAACATGTGCAGAGCAGGCACCCAGAAGAGGAGCTGCCCACAACATCCTGAAGGAAGAGTTACATCAGCAGGGAAGACGCCACACTGGCACAACTCCTGTGCTGTGCAGAGCCAGAGTGAGAGACCCTGGACACAGAAAACTGCTCTGACATAAAGATATATTGCCGTGCTCCTTTTTCAGGGAAAGGGGAATGATTAACAACCCATGTGTCAGCTACCAAGGGAAGCATTTCCAGAATATTTTCTATGATTGATCAGCTTCTTTGACCTCCCCACCGTATTGAGATACCCTCAGAGCAAAACTGCTCGTGTTTGCAAAGGGAACACAAAGGAAGGCATTGGAAATGAAGATCCAACTAGAAATCTCCTTTTCCATCATTACTGTTGTTTGCCTGATGACACAGACACAGTTTTGGGTGGTAACGTACACAGACATAAGTAATATCCCATCTGGATAAATTTTTCTTACTCTGCTTATTTGGTATATACACCATATAAATACCAAATACAAACTTCTTTTTTTTCCTCTTGCTGTTTTCCAATCTATTGTGGCAGCCATGTTATTTTTAAACACATATCACATATTCTATTGGTTCTCATCAATGTATATTATAGATGAACACTTACATTTACAGCTACACCCCTAAAAAAAACAATGCTGAAAGAATATTAAAGTTGCAAAGTCCAGGCTCCAAGTGTCATGAAGTGGCAAGATTCAACTTGTACATTTTACACAATTAGGAAAAAACTTGTTTCTACCTCAGTGGTGTCTACAGAACATGAAGGGGAAAGACATCAAGCTTATTTAGAACCCTTTAATCCAAATAGCTGATGTAATATAATGTCTGCTATCCATTTAAAAAAAAAAAGTCCGGCACTTTTATATTTTTTTCTAACAAATTCTCCAAATGCCAGATATTTTAAGAAAACTGGAGTGTTTTTCCTTTCTCAATGCAGTACCTACAGGTGATAGGGTACTTGTAAATTCTGAGAGACAAAACATGAGGGCAAGACACGGTTTTAGCCAATTTACCCTGACTTTATAAAACTAAAACCCCCCCTCTTTGCCATCTAAATACATCACGTCTGGTGTCTCATCAGAGGAAAACACTAACAAAATTCAGAAAATGCCATCTAAATATTTCTGTAGAAAAATCACAAAAATCATATTCTCATTATTTGATAACTTGACTTTACATCCAATCTCCCTCCATATCAAGATACGACAGAGGGGTTTCCAAACTTGCTGGTTGTGAAGCAGAATTTATTATCTCCCCAAATCAGGCTCCAGTAAAAGTACAAGGCCATTAGCGATGTGCTAGATTATATCCCACCCCCGAAGCTGCTAAATCAAGGAGGGACATGCTCCAAATCAGCCTGGCCAGAGACCACCATGCTCAGAAGCTCTGCTGAGAAGCCATCAGCACTGCGAGGGCTCCAAGAGCCGCTTGTGCACTGTGCTGGCTGCGACTGCAGCCAACGACAGCTCCGGCTGCCTGTGCCAAAGCCCTTTACGCAGATGCACAATTGGAACTTGTAAATTACATGGAGAAACAGCTATGGCTCATGAAACTCCAAAACATTTCTGCTTCGACCAGTGTGGTCAGCAGGGCTGTAATTTCTGTGAATCCAGTATCTGGGCTTCTTGGAATTTACCAGCCCTGCTGGCAGAGCAGTCACGTCTTGTAACTTCCATGTGGGCAGGAATGAGGCTCAAGGAACTTACAAGCTCCCCAGGGCAGCGGGAGGAACTGGCAAATTCAGTTCGACAGATACCTGGTGTTTGTGGGGATGTGCCAAGCCCGTCGGAAAACAGCTCCCGGCTCCTGCCGCTCGCAGCTCTGCGCTGCTGAACCGGCAGAGAGCTCCGCTGCAGGGGTCACGCTCCCCCTGGAGCAGGAGAGGGAATGGCTGTGCTGAGAAGCAAAGTGATGTTCTTGGCTCTGTAGCCACAGGGCAGCAGGAACTTCCTGAGAGATCCAACTGCTCTGTCTTCTATCCAGTGCCTGAAGGATGCTGCAAGTGTGGTTCTCTAGCAAATTAACCTCCCCAGGTAGTCTGGGGAACATCCTTGACACAGATTGTATCGAATACAAAATAAAACAGACACCAGAGGTGCCGGCAAGTACTTCACATTCCAGCCTCAGAGCAGTTCTGCAAGGCTTGGTGAAAGGTGAAGATGGCCCTAAGCACAGAGCAGTTGTTTGCTCCTCTGAGTGTGGAGTGGCTTTCTTCTGTTTGAGATATCCCACACCACCTGCCGAACTAAAACCTAAATGAGAAGCACTGAACCAAAGTAACACAAGGGCAACGCTGAACCCTGGAGAACCAGGTGGGGTTAGGGGGATGGGACAGATGGGAAAAGCAAGGAAAACAACACCTACTCCTGGATATGTTGTACTGTGTGATGTGGGACAAAATACCCCACATAAAGGGACAGATGTAACAAAATATTCAGGAAAACAACACCTACTCCTGGATATGTTGTACTGTGTGATGTAGGACAAAATATCCCACATAAAGGTACAGATGTAACAAAATATTAACAAATTGCTATTTCACTGTTGTTTCACATGTAGTAGCTTCAGCTGTCGTGTGCTTCAGTCTAATTTTCTGTGCTCAAAAGTCTGATAAGGTTTAAAGCCTCAGGCTGTCATCGTAAGAATATTGCATGTGCATCAGTGTAGTGGATTATGAGTTAACATCTATATGAATTAACATCTATATGAATTGACATGATATTTTACTCCCTGCCCATAACTCAATAACTGGACTTAGTTATCCCTGGAAGTTTCCATCCAACTTGCCTCCAAGTGTCTATAAAATCACTAAGCAGCTTCTGCAGAGCATCTGCATCTCTCTACATCAAAAATCAGCATCAGATACTGCAGTCAGCCCCTGAATTCAACCAGATTCAGGACAGACCAAAGAATACCCTGACCAATGGAACTGAGCCACAACGTCTAGTCTTACCTTAATAGAAAGGGAGTACCCCTTAGAGGGGAACAGCCATGGAGATGAGTCAAACTTCTGCCCACCAAGGAAAAGACTTTGCATTATTCACAGCAACTTAGAGAAGGCCAGGATTTTCTGGAGTGAGGTCTTTGGCTGTGGACTCCAGCACCATGCTCTGACTTCCTGGGTCCGTGTTCAGAGGGGCTCCTCCTAACTCCTAACCCCAGAGATAACCTGCAGCACCTGCTTTGTGTAGTTTACAGAGAAGCCTCTGCAGAAGCCATGGAAACAGAGCAGGTGCCACCAGAAAGGCCCTCACACAGCTACAATTGCTCTGTGTGTGCAGGTACATTTATGTTCATAGGTCTGTCCACACTTCCAGGGCTTCTGCACCCATCAAAACTGATTTTTGTCTTCCAAGCAGCATTGCTTTCACTAAAAGCAAAACAAAAGAGACTGTAGGAAACATGAACAAGAAGGAGATGTGCCCCATAAGCATGGATAAAGGGAAGCTTGATTAATCAATGCTCCTTAGACTCTGCCTATTACACTGACTTCCCCAGCAGAAGTCCTCCCTCTCATTTGGGTCTTTGAAGACCCTGCACAGGCAACAAACATTGATGAAAACTCTTTGCCATCAATGTTATCTTTACTTCTCCTTTTATCTGCACTGATATTAACACACACAAAGAAACTTTTCAACAAGAGCCTTTCATACCCTTCCCCTCTGGATCTCGCTCATTCCCCTCACACGTATCCATTGTCATCTCAAGACACACACTGGAGTAACACAGCCCCTCCCAGATTCCCTTGTGGTGCACTCTGGGAATCTGAAAGAGTCTGTATTCCCAGAACCTGAACCTTAAGACAAGTGGTTGTATTTAGGATTCCTAGTCTTGCCAGACTCAGATTCTTTTCCTGAATTTGTCTTACACAACTTTAACCAAATGGAAACAGAAACCATATTTTGCACAGAAGATGAAGATAGAGCAGCAGCCTCAGAAAACACCACACCAGGACAGAAAAGTTTAACCCTCACTAAGAACACAAGTAAAGACACCTCTGTAGGCATTCCCTAACACTGTGCTTCCTGTGCTTTTCCTAATGTCATAGAGGGACTGGTAATTGCTCTGGAAAGGCAACTGCTGAAGCCTCACACAGGACACAACGTTTGTAGGTAGCAGCTTGCTACATGACTTATATAACTTATTCTTTTCTCTTTCATGCCACATTAAAGAGGCAAACTGACTTAAGGGGTGTGGAGGAGAGTTATTACCACAGTTTAAGCAAGAGGAAAATTAGTTTAATTGCATATGTTAGTCTCTGCTGGCACTCTCCACAAAGACATTATCCCCCTTTTTAAGGCGAGTCTGCTCAGACAATTCATAATTTTAGCCCATTTCATCCATGAACTCCTGCCTTCATGAACCAGAGCAGAAGACTTTGCAAATTAGAAGTGAAGAGGATTAATGTAGCATGCAGGGAAGAGTTCTTTCCTCTGGCTGAGAGGTTTGTCCTCTTGGACAAACCACTAATTCAGCAGTTCCAGACTAGGGCAAGTTCGGCTGTGTCTCACATCCCCTCTTCTCCACTGGGGCCCTGGCATTTGAACTGTAACTACCGAGTCCTTTCGGAAATATTTGCACGTTTCTGTTTGCCTTCCAGCCAAGGTCCTGCGAGCACTGGAGACAAACCCCCTCCTGCCGCCACTGGAGGGCAGCACTACATTTCTAGATCCTTTTCCTTATCTCCCAGAGGAACGAGTTTCATCGCATTCCAACACAATGGATCTACAACTTACCGCTTCGACTCAAGACTCTCATAAAAGCCTTCTTTGTTTTACAGCAAAGCACGGTGATACCGTTTAATTCCCCACTTCGGTGTGCATTTTTCTTTGAGAAGTTTGGAGTATCCCTTCGTGCAAGGTTCAGAAGGAACTCTGCTGAGCTTTTTAATGGAGCTCCATTGAGGAAACATCTCTTTATTTTGCCAGGGTGCTGTTTGTTTCCATGGTGCATTCCCAGTCTCACAGGCTTATGGTATTTTCTGCTGCCTGTAAGTGTATATGCAACAATAGCAAATCATCTAAACTCACGTTTTTAAAGGTCAGCATTCTTTTAATGTGCACGTTTACTTAAAACCACAAATCTAAGTTAAGCAATTTTCACCCGAAAATAACTGGATGGCTCAAATTTCCTCATTTTTTTCTTCTTTTCCATTTTCCTGCTATCAACTCCCCTATCATTAGGATAAATCTCCACCAGTGTTAGATGGAAACATTTGCATTTAGATTTGCTTGTTTGCACGTTCTCCCCCGCCTGCTGCCAGTGAGGAGCACAGTCCCACCCACCACATCCTCAGCGGCATTCCCCAGACAAGGATCCAGGGACGGCAGCTCCACAGTGCCCTCACACATGGCTTGAAGTGCAGTCAATTTCCACGGGGGATAAGCCACAGATGTGCATGGACAGAGCCCAAAACATCCACCAAATAAGCCCCACACAGAGGTTTTGCCATCCCACCTTTTCTGTTGAAGTGACTGAACAAACAATGCATCACTTACCACATCTCTCACCTTATCTGATAAGTTCCCCTAATTCTGGTCTCTTATTTCTCAGAAAACTCTGCCAGGGGCTGCAAGGACTACTAGGGCTCCAAGGTCAGCTGTTAGTTTTATGCCACCACAATCTTGGGAAGCATGGATTGAATTTCCAGCCTCATTCAGGGACTTGGTCCCACTTCTGCCCCCATGCACACCCACCTCACACAACTGCATGGCACTTGGTGCAAGGCAAAAGGGAATTTTTTCTGGCACTGCCATATTAAATTGCTAAGAGAACAACCCACTAATAAAAACAATATGTTGTACAAGTTCCTTTTCCTATTAGAAGCCCTACAAGTCAAGCCCCATAACTAAATACTTGTACTGGAAATCTTCCAACCATGACTGGAAAAACATGCTGACACCAAAGTTTATTTTATAAGACACCAGAGGGGTCACTTCCAGATTAGACCAGATTGAATTCTCCTCACATTTTGTGAAACTCTTCAGGAGATTTGTTGTGGCATTCCACAGTTCTCCAGGCAAAAAAAAAAAAAAAAAAAATCCCCAAAAAAACCCCCAAGCATACTGTATAGAGGTTGCAGATGCAAGAGTTGAACACTTCTTTTCAGAAAATACCAACCTACAATAACAAATAATTTTGCTATTCACAAGAGAATCATTGAGTATTGCAAAACTTGATAATTACTGATTCATGACAGATTTAGGAAAAACATCAGCTTAAGTAATCAGGTCAGGGCACTGCTGTTGACCACAGTGTTGGCAAAAGAAACAGTTTCTGTCTTCATATCTTTCATCAAAGTTTAACATTTTACAGTATTTAGCTTTTAGCACTTCATTGGTCCAGACCAGTAAACAACTGATAGCTTTAGAAGTAGAAGTTCAATTGTGAGCAAATGTCTCTAGTTAGTATCATCTTGCAATTCACTTACACCATTCACATACTTTTAAATTCAAGCTAGTAAAATCGTTGAGGATCCCTGAGAGCTCTAATTTATTACTGCTGTTAATAAATTCACCAGATGATTAATCCCTTTTGCAGCCTGTCACCAAAGGTATGCTTTGTCACACATTGCCAAATGGGAATAAAGATTTCATTCAGATCTCAAGGTGGACAAAAAAACAACCCTACCTTTTTGTGAAGGAAATGTGTGTGAATTTCATTTCCTCCTGGAAAATTAGGAGTTTTTCTCTAATAAAGATTACTGCAAATAAATCCACTCCACTTTTTTCCCTGCCTCCATGATATTTTTGCCTGACACTGGAAGTCATTCTGAAAAGGCAGCAGTGCAGTGAAAGAAGGCCTCCTGACTCTAAATGAAGTATTGTAACAGCATTTTTTTCCCTTCCTAAGATTCACTCTAAAAATCCCAAATTTCTAACACTGAAAAACTGTTAATCCACACCAAGTAAAGATGTGTTTTGCAGTGGAGAGGATCCTGTCCTTCCCCTTCACCTACCCATGCTAAATGAAGCGTGTTCTAGCACTTTAAACCCATTTTGAACACCACACCTTGTCACACTTCGGGCCTTCCTCACAGGTACATCTCCTGCACTGCAGAAGGCTTTTACTAAATAATGACAGCCCTGCTGGAGGTGAAAGTCAATTGAATGAAGAATCTGGAGTAATTCTATCCAAAAAATGCCACTGACATTCTCTGCATGGAAGTGTTTTGGATACACATTATGTGACTGTTAACTTTGAATCATTATTAGCTCTAAAGAAATGTTGCAAACCCCCCCAATCCTCTACCTTCAGAGAAACAAAATTATATTTCTCTTTGTGCTTTTAGCTAATGTCCTTTTGAATCCACTGAAGGAAAGCATAGGAAAAACAAGGAAAGGCCCTTCTTAATAACTGCAATGCCACAGTCCTGAGGCCAAAGCCACCTCCTGTTTTTGTGCACTTCCTTTTAAAGCAGCAAGGAATTTACCAGCAACTACAGGACCTGTCCTCAAAAACCACATGCACAGCCACCCACAAAAATGGAACAGGCTCCCAACCCACTGCAGTCAGACCACACAAGTTTTGATGCATCTCCAGTGCAAGGCACAGAAAGAATCTGACCCTTAGTCCTACAGCAACAAGTGCCAAAAAAGCCATTTTACAATCACACAATCTAACAATCTGCTTCAACACACTTAAATCATCCATCTTCAGGATGACATATTTTCATGTGTCCACAGCTTCCTCAGAGATACCAGTCAGGAGCTCCAGTAACATGTAGAGATTTGTATATTAAAGGCCTTCCTGAAAGATTTACAGATTCCAGGTACTTACAAACTGAGACAGATAATTAATAACTCAGCCACAATTTGCTGACAAAATGTTGAACCAAGGGCTCTCCTTTGATTTAAGCTTAATCAATTCTGCTTTTTCTGCTCCAGTGTTTTCTTGCAGAAGTGGAATTTCTATGGTAAAAGCTCTATTAAGAGGTCTACATCTGAACAATGAAGGATGAATGTGAGCAAAAATGACCAAGCCCTAAAACTCTGACACATTCTAAGTATTGCCTCTAGAAGTCAAAATGTTTTCAACCACAGCTCACTGTTTAAAGTGCTGTCAAACATTACAGTGAGAAAGGCATTTTTTTCCAAGAGTAAGGGAGCTGAAAATCAAAAATCTTTTCTACATAAAATGGGATAAAAAGTAATAAATAGGAAGTCTGGAAGTAAGTGCTAGTAAAACAGTGAGTAGGTAAATCCAATCCCCTCCTCTGCACTGATGCAAGTGGCTCTTGCCACATGCCTCTTGCTCTTTTAGTTGGGATTTTATCAATCCATGGAAAGCCACGAGGACACAGCAGTGCTCCAACTGCAGCCTGGTCTGCACAAAGCATCCAGCACTTTTCTTCAAGCATCTACATCTCCTTTCCCTGATGTTCACTGAATTCCTGCTCAGCAAACCTCTGTCACCAAGCTTGTGGAGCCTTCTGCAGGAAGTGGGAGCCTGGAGCAGCAAACACTGCCTGGCTGGCAGAGGAAATGGCAAACCACACCACTGCTGAGGACAAATCCTCACGTGGGAAGCTCTTGGTGTATGCTCCATACAGCACCTGACAGCCCTGGGAGCCACCAGGCTGCCTTGGGGACACAAGGCAACACCTCAGGCCGTGTTGTGCTGTGCAGCCCCCAAAGAGGCACATTTTAATACCTTAATCTCCAGAACTGCATTTATGACCTGCAGCTGTGGTGCCAAAGAGGCCCATGGCCCTGACACACTGAGACTATTGTTGGCCAAGGGGAGCTCCAGGGTTTCTAGAGTGACACAGGAGAGCGAACTGAACTGCTCTGCACTGGGGTGCAGAGGGGGATTGGGGTTTTTTTGTATCCATCAGGTTATTTTGGGCCTTTATCACCTCTAAATTACAACAGTTCAAGCACAGGAATGGGTGAATGAGCAGGAATTAATTTGCCAGGGCTCTGGGCTTCCAGAGAATGAGAACTTGAACCGATTAATTAAAAGAAGAATCCCTGTGTTACACGTGACTTAAAATGAATGTACAGTAAGTGACGTGTTAGTCTATGACACAAATGACATGGTGGGATTGTTCTGCAGCCTCTCCACCTCAATGACTTGAAGATGTGGTGTTCCCACTGCCTCACTCCCAAAACTGAATTTTTCTCTGATGTGGTTCAACTCCTACAGAGCATATTTTGGGAGCATACAGGGTTATGGGCATTTCTGAGCCAGCTTTTCGTGGTATCATCTCCCAGCCTTTTCCAGAATGTTGATCCCTTTCAACCACAGGTATCTGCAAAGAGTGGTGAGAGGATAACCCCATCAATCTCATAGAGAGGAAAATCCCCAGTGGTATTTGGATTCTGCTTTCTGTATGACAGCTTAAAGACAAGCACTAAGTTTATTCCAGGGAATTCAAATGCAGTGATATTAATCCTGTAGTATTAATATGCAGATATTGAGCAGAAAAGTTGTGTCTCTGGACAATAATTAATAGGTTAACTAGGCAGGTTGTTTGCCAAGTTCACCCCCACACAATATAAACAAGAAATGTTCCTGCTTTTCCCCTATTACTAACTTTTTTTCTCAAAAGATAAAGAAAGGAAAATTCAGAAAGTTCAGAAGATGCTTATGGAACCAAATTATTGTTTAATGTATCTACTGATCCTGATGTTCCTGAATTGTAAAAAACAAAATGGTCCTTAGCAAGAGCTGTGCCTCACAAATCTGTTCCTCTGAGGCTCTCCTTCACCACAGCACTTCTGAGAGGTCTCAGTTTGGTTGTGCTGAAAGATCACAGCACCGTCACACTCGGGTTCAGGCCCACGAGGCTCTGCAGAAAGCTTTGGGTTAAGGGTTTCAAACATGAATGTCTGCCCTGAAGGTCTTTAGCACTTTCTGACCAGCAGGAATACTCTAAATCCTCTTAAGAAAGGTTAAATTATTCAAATTAATTCCCAAAATCTGGAGCTAAATAGAATGCTGGAAAATTGCAAAAATGAAAACTAGGGCTTGAACAACCTGCTGGAGTTGAGCTGCCAGTCAGAAATCCATGCTGGTCATACAAAGGTATTCCATTCACATCAACCCACACTTACCCTTCTCAGAATTCACAGAGGAAGGGAATGGATTTCCCACATGGAGGGAGGATGAAGAGAGGGCACAGAGTTTTTACTCATCCACACCCATGAATGTTGCAGTAGATGAGTTCTGCCTGATTCTCCTTTCAGCTGAGGGGATGCTGAGGTGCCCACAGCAGGCCTGAAGGCAGCCCCACAGACAAGCATCCAAACTCCTGGACTTGGAATGGGATCTGAGCATCCAGGACAACACCCAAGTCTTTGGAAAGCCTGAAATCCTAGACAGGTAAGTGAATGCACCCACCCCACTTCCCTGGGCAAGAGTCACATCTTTTCCTCATTTCAGAGAGAGTGTACCAAGAAATGGATTAAATGATTTGCACAAAGCTTCACAGGAAACCAAAAGTAGAGGTGAAAGCTGTGTCCAACATATTCTGGGTGATGCTGGATTTGAATTCTGGCATTTCTATGTTGCCTCTTAGCCAGAGCAAGGAACTGCACTGACACAGTTTAATCAGAACAACAGTATATATTCAAGCTAGGATTTTGAATATCAGAAAGGCTGTCTACTCCTCAGTGGGGTTATATTTCTGGGAAAAAGTTCTCATTTTAACCAAATTGTTTGAAACCTAGTACAGCATCAGACTTCAACTCCTGTGCACAGTAATGCTGGTTTTCTGGAAGAAAAAGGAGAAGAAATGACAACGCCAGTGTTACAAAAACCACACATTGACACTGATGAATGCTTTCTGGGCTGCTGTTTCTCTTATCTGGCATGAGAAAGACAAAAAAAGAGAAAGCAAATCACTGCTAGAGAATGGAAAAGAGTTAAAAATGCACAGTAGAAAAATAGAAGAAGTCAGAAATACAGGCTAAAGAGAGGAGGAATATTTAAATTGCAAATCATCAGAGTGCAATTTAAGTTATAGCCCAGATTTGCCACATCTGAAATTCTTACCACGTCCAAGGGTCTTTACCTGTATGGTTAATCCATAAAAACAGATATTCTGGGGTTGTGAGTAAACTTGTGCAAGACAGACCTCAAAGTTACAGCCTTGAAAACACTGAGAAAACACCCATTAACCATATCACCAGGAGAGGTTTGCAGTCCTGGAAAATCCACATTCCCTGAGGTGCAAGAGGTGATGAACCACACATGGGAAGTGAAATGGGCTCATCCTTCCCACACACCATCACCCCCTCATTTCTTGTGTTGTTTTCAGCTGTATCTGCAAATCACTCATCCTTCCAAAGCCCTTCCATTCCCAATTTACTAGAGCTGCACAACTGCACCAACAAAAAGGATGGAACCTCTGGGAAATGCCTTTCCCACTCACTCACTCTCCCCCTCATGTTTCTTTTTACTGACAAAGGACTCCAGTGGGAATAGTCACCACCTTATCTGGGCATCCAGATTTCTGCTCCAGTCCACAGAAACACACAAAACACAGGATCACATCCCCATAAAATGCAGCAGACAAGCAAATTGCATGCTTGACAAATTGTATGCAGACCACAGGCTTGATCTTTAGCAAAAATCAAAATAAAAAATGGCAACAACATTATACTTTAATATCCTCAGAGCATTGTTAGACATTTAAAAATGAAAGCACCGGTTTGCCCAAGTTAGCCAGAGGCCTCAGCATAACAAAACTCATGCAAGATCTCTCATACAGGAGATAACTTGAAGAAAATAGAGGCTGAAATTCTACTATTAGATTTTTCCAATCCAACTCTCGTATCTTTTCTTTGTCAGTTTTCTCTAATTCTGTGTTTGCATCATCTGTCACCTATGAACTCTACTGTAAAGCAATAAACAAAGAACAACAATAAATATATGTTTAGATTGAATGGGAGGATTAAGCAGAAGGAGAGAATTTGTTCTCTGAACCTCGCTACTGACATTTTGGTCCTTATTAACTTTTTGTCGTTTCAACACCTGTGATAAGAAAGTGATGTGGTGAATTTTTACCTCTATGTCAGCTTTCTATGAAAAGTGAGAGTAATTTCCTGACACAGACCTTCTTTCAAATCAAGTTTAGAGACCAGTAACACTTCATGGCACATACAATATACTCAGGATACCTCCCTTGAAGATAAATAAACTTGTAAAATATTACCTCAAATAAAAGTTTAACATTTGTCATGTTTAATCAGCAATAAAAAATCAGACACCTAATTCTTCACAGTTTATCCTTCACCAACATTATGTCACTTCCAAGTTGAAACATGGAAAAAAATTTTGACATTTGCAGGCAGCGTGGCAGAAAGGCAGCCTGCCATGTTATCAAAATAATTTATGTTCTAAAATTCCTGTGAGTCCAACATGAAAATAGCATCTCCACCATTCCAGCTCTGAGTTTAGACAACTCCAGCGTTACTCGATGTGACACACTCAGGGACAGAAACCATCTTAAATCTACACCGATGGTCCCCCGAGCTGACAAACACGAGCTGCTAAATTCTCCATGTGCTTCATTTTCTGTCCTAGGGAGTGATGTTTGAAACAGGAAAAGGGGGTCAGATCTGGGAGTAGAAGAGATTAAACTGCAATTTTGTTTTCCTCCTTTTTTGGGCTAGCCTCTAGTATCAATCTCAGCCTGCTCTAAATTATGTCCAGCTGTCTGCTGCCCCCAGGGACAATTCTAGCAGCCAGAATTAGTTGGGAGTGCAGTGACATTTTAACCACACACAGTCTTCCTTCAGCCTACCTATCCTTGGGTTTTTGAGGACAGTGGGGGGTGGCAACACATCCTGCCAGGAAGAAAAAATGTGAACACTGAAGTTGTAAACACATTTGAGCTGAAGAATTCATGAAAACTGTGGGGTTTAAAGAAAGCAAAAACTGAGATGTGGCAAAGAGTTCACTAAAACAGTAGGGAATAGAGTGCACAATTTTCAGAAGGAGCCAAAAGTAAGGAAAAATAGGAAAATTAGGAACCAGCCTGACAGGGCTTCTCCAATTGTTGTAGGGATTGGCCTCAGCAGTGCCAAGCTGCTCGTGGTCAGCATGGAAGGAGGGATGGTTTGACCACAGGGACATCTTCAGCCACCCCAGATATGTAAATAAGTTGTCCTTCAGCTCATTCACATACCTCACACTCCCATCAGCATTTCCAAGCGTTTAAGTTCTGCTCTCCCACACCAGGCAAGTTTCCAGTTGTCTCAGCAGGGAATATCTGAGCTACCAAATCATGGACTGAGTCTCCTACCCCCATTTAAAGGACTGACAACCATCCTTGGCAGAACAGGTCATTTCAGCAAATGTGTAACGCTGGCTGAAGCCAAGGAAAGGGGTCCCTGCTCAGCCAGCGCTCAGACACCCTCCAAAATGATGGTCCTGCTCTTCTCTGCTTTGCAGAACATCTTCCCAGAGGGAAAAAGCCAACTGCAGTCCTGTAATACAGGCAGTGTTTCCCTATGTGGTAGCTTAAGACAAGACTTTTTAAAATTTTCACTAATCCAGAACCAACAACTTAAATTTTGTTCTCTTTGCGTGGCATGGACGACAATGCCACTATTCAAATGGCAATTCAATCCTCACTATGTAGTGTTGCCAAGTAGATAAAAACAATTATGATGTTATTTTGCATTCATTAGATTATTAGAAACACCTGCATTTCTTTCTATAAGCAAGAAACAGTAAAGTTTGAAATATATGAGGGATCACATCACAAATAGGAATCCAATGTGGACAACTCAGAGTCAATCTAACACTGTGAAACTGTATTCCTAAGTAAAGGAATGTAGGCTTTAAAGGAATAATTTTTGAGCAGGAGAACACATGTCAAAAGACAGCCTGTTAAATATGAAATCAATATGCACACAAAAGTACATGCAAAATGTCCTATAATGTAGTCAACTTAGATTTTTTTATTACACCACGTTGTTGCTTCTGTTCCTTATTTACCAGTGAGGTGTGTGGATTGTAAGTACATTTTCAGGAGTCCCACTTACTTGTAAGCACAGAAAATGCAATGAGGGAGGGAAAATCCTGCCTTCTCTCACCCAAAAAATAAAAGATAGGCAACATATGGTTGCAGCTACAAGTATTCTAAAACTACCAGCTTGGCTGATTCTAGAACAGATAAGAAGTGATTTGATTCAGAGACAAAATTAATGAGCGCTGTATGGCTGTCCAAAAAAGAACTCATGCTTTAGGTAAGATCAACTATAATTTAATGTAAGAATTATGGGGTTGTGTAGGAAAGCCATTCTCTAGGCCAGCAGTGTCAGAGGTCTGCAGCAGAGTAAGACATTTTTTCAGATTTCCAGTTCTCTAGGCCCTCCAAGGTCTACATTAAGGAGGCAAAAACTTATTTTAAAACTCCTGTTGAACTACAGGAACAGAACAGAGCTGCTCTACTGTGCCACACACCCCTCAGAAGCAAAATTGGGGAATTAAATAAAGATCCAGTGAACAGGTTCCTGGACACCTTCTCCTCACCCAAGCCCACCAAAGCTTCTAAACCCCTGCAAAGCCTCCTCATCCTTCTTTCTGTCCATGAACTTTCCCCCTGGGTGGGGAAATAACACTATTTCAGAGCCTGGAAAGATTTTTAGAAGTGATGATTGCTGAACTTAGGTGATGTCTGAGGAACAGGCATTGCCCTGTGGAGGGCTCCTCATGGCTTTTAACTACCGAATTTTTAACAGCCACAACACATCAATACTCCTTATTTCAAATTTCCAGGGGAGGTTTAGATTAGATGTTACTGAAAAAAAAATTGAAGGAAAGAGTTGCAAAGCACTGAAAGGGGCTGCCCAAAGCAGTGGTGGAGTCACCACCCATACAAACGTTCAAAAATGTGTGGATGTGGGACGTGAGGGCAAGAACATTGGAAGTTCTGTTTGCAGCCAAGTGAAGGGTAAGAGATCTAAAGGTCTTTTTGTAAGCTTATTTTCTTTTAGATCTGCTTGTGTTCAGTGTTTGGCTCGCATAATGTATGCCATGGAAGGAGAGGAAATTACACAAGCGTGGACTGGGGAAAAACCCAGTTTTCCATTCTCATTTCCACATCTGGTTACGGTTGCAATTGAGAACATGGCAGCGATGGACCCGATAGTCTCGAAGCTCTTTTTCCCCAACCTTAAGGATTCTACAGTCGCATGACTCACGACAGACGCCAAAACGATGGTCGTGCCGCGCTTCCTCGAAGATCCCCACCGGGACGCAGCCGCCGCGGGGCTGGGGCAGCCGACCGGCGTTGAGGGAGCGGCTCCCGGGGCCGCGGCCGCCCTCCCCTCACGGCTTCCCGCGGGGGCCGCCGCCTCCCGCTCCCCGGGCCCGGGNCGCCCGGCGCTCGCCCGGTCCCGCAGGTAGGAGCGGGCAGTGCGGGCGGCTCCGTGCCCGCCGCCCCCCGGGCACGGCTCTGCCCGAGCGGGACCCTGGCAGAGCCCGGCAGGTGGGGGGTGTCCCCCACGCCTTGCTTTGACCGAAAAAATTACTTTTCCGCCTCAAAGCGTGCGGCGGCCGGGCAGTGCCGCTGCCCGCGCCTTGTCCGGCGCTGCTCCCGGTGAGCGCTGGGGTGTTTTAAACTCCATTGACTGGTTATTTCCGCCCCTCTCTCCCAGCTGGATAAAATCCCCGGGCTGGGAAGCGCGGCCAAGCCTCACCCTCTCCTTGCGGGAGCGAGCGCGCAGCGCCGGGCCGCCTCTCCCAGGTAGGGGCTGGGTGGGCTCCCCGGCAGGACCCGGTCCCAGGGGTGCTGCAGCCTCTTCCAGCAAAGGAGACCGCTAAAAGCATTCCTGCTTGATTTGTTTTTCCTTTCTTTCAAGGTTCACGATGTTGACAGCTATGTTCTTGGCTGCGTTCGTTCTTATTACAGTACATTCGCAGGAAACTGAGGAAACCATAACGTACACGGTAAGGTTTAATAGACTTGGAGATAATTACTGCTTTGCGGGGATTCTTTGCTAAATGACCCTTGAGAAAAACCGAATTTCTTGCCAATGTATAGCATGTGCTACAGAGGTCGCTGAGTTTGAATGTTAAGCATAAAATAAGCTGTCCCTGCATTCAAACTGTTTAAAAGTTCAAGTTGACAAAATTGAGCAAAAATATATTACAACTGCTTATTTGGAAAAGTTCATCTGTGTATTCTGTTTGAGGGACTGAACAAAATTAGGAGGTTTTAATATTTTTTTTTCCATTTTCATAAAGGTAGGGTCCCTAGGACCTTCATTTGAAATATATGGAGTTTGACAGATAATTAGGTCAAACATTCTTTTGTGTTTTCTTATGGATGTTTCAAGCTGTTTTTAACAAAATGTAAGTACTTCCAAATTTGGGGCTCTTAATGAAGCATCTGAATCCTGGAGTGATCATGGGACTGTTCTTTTCTGAGCTGGTTTTGAGCAGTGGTTTTGCATGGCTTGATAAAATTGTTCAAGAATACTGGAAATAGGTCCTGCTTGCAACCAAATGGCAGGCTAAGAGATTTAAAGGCCTTTTTGTCAGGCTTTTTCTTTTCAATCTGCTTGTGTTCAGTGCTTGGCTTGCATAATGCATGTCATGGAAGGAGTGGCAATTACCCCAGCTTGGGCTGGGGAAAAACCCACATTTTCACATCTGATTACAGTTGTAATCCCTGCAACTTGCTTCATATGGGTGGACCTCTGGATATGTGCACACACATCAGCCCAATGCCACACAAGCAGAAAATTCTGCACACATGCAAAAAGTTAGAGAACCACAGCCAAAGCCCAGGATTGTGTCTTATACAAGTAATCCCACTGAAGTCAGTGGGATGGCTCAAGCAAGTAAATATTGCAGAGTTGGACCTTCTTGTAGAAGTCAGGGCTTAAAGAAGCCTCAAGTGAGCATCAGGAAGTCAGTAATAAAATACTTTAACACTGGGCTTTAGAAGCATTAGGGTTTGGAAGGCTGGGAGTAGTTTTATTTAGAGGCTTCTGTGATTTACTTTTGTTTTAAAGTCCCTGTATATAAGTGGAAACTGAAGATGTAAGTACCTTTTGAAAATCTGGACTAAACAGGGATCCCACCCTCCTCCTTTCCCACAGTTATTATAGAGGGAGGGTTTAATTATGCAGCATTTCACATAATTCTGTTTATACCAATTGAACATTTCTAGTAATCCTCTGTGACTTGGGCACCTACTCTCCGTTTTCAAGGAGGTTTTAGCCCTTAGGTGCTTCAGTGATGGTTAAATGCTGATCATGTAAAATGAAACAAAAAAAAAACCCAGCTTTGGGAGATTTTGCTCTTGGGATGCTACTGTTTCTCATGCACACATTGTATCCATGGAGGGCCAAATCCTTTGCTATTGTAAAAGCCTTTGGCTGCAGTAATAGATGGACTTGGCTCCTTGCAGTTAAACAGACAGTACTTCTGTTGTGCATTAACAGGAATTGGGTGATTCAGTAAATGCATGAATTAGCTGTTTTCCTTTGGGTTTGCCTTTTCATAGCTACAGTAACTTTGGAGTTGTCAACTCAGCATGTAGTCAATCCTTTAGAGAGTGTCCACTTACCCCTTGGGGAGAAAAACCCTTCCAAGCTACAACTCACTGCCACATTTGACAAATCACTGGTGTCACCTGCAAGAGAAGAAAATATTTTTAATCCTCCTGCTGAGTCAGAGTCCGTCAGTAACAAGTCCCTTAAAATAACTTGAGGATAGGACCTGCAACAAGTGGATCTTGGCATCAGAAAGTCAAGTTTGCCACTTGTAAGTCCCTCAGCAGCAGAGGAGTTGCAGTAAGATTTAGCTTGCTTGACTGTGACTAATTACATTAGTCAACTCCATTCCTTTTTTGTATGGGGCCATTAAAGTAATACCCTGAGCAGCCCAAGATGCACCTACACAGCACAGTCTGGTTGATTCAATGATATTTTAATATTTTAAATGTTCCTGCTGCAGTTGGTAGCACCATGATACTTTGCTAATCAGTCCCTGTAACTGTGACCTGTGACTAAAATTACTGCCCTCTGGATAATTTAATGTTTTTGAGCAGAGGAATAATGAAGATGCAGAGCAGACTATTTAAAATCTTTCCTGAACTTGCTGGTGTGCATTGATATGAATAGCTGCTGAGTATAGCCTTGTTTGAATTCTACAAAGTCTTGTATAAATAAGTAGTCCTGCTGTTATAAACTCTAACCATTTATTGTGTGTCTCACAATATAAATTGTCCTTCCTAGACTGCAGTTCCTGGAGTCATATGATTAAAAAGCATGTGAATGAATTTCCAGCTGTCATGGGATCCTTCCCCATTGCTAGAGTGCTAATGGGAGAGAGGATGAAGTCCAGGGGCACAGAGTCCTCTTGGTCCCTCTGGCAAACAGAGTCTGGGAATGAAAGAGGATCACCTGTTGGAAGGCAGGGAATGAGATCCAAATTCAGAAAAACTTGTTGCTTTTCATAAAAAGATTTTCATTCTGGTCAGCTTGGTCATGCCAAAGATCATCTAAGGATTCAGCCAAGGAGAGATGGTATAACACAGGGCACAGGAACAAAGGAAGGAGAAAGCAATGGTTTTCTCACTTTGCTCCTCATCCTGCTCACAACAAACAATATCTTGGGAACTTCCCGAGACAGAGGCACTCTCTGTGTGTCATAGAGCATTCCAAGGGGGAAAGGGACCCACAGGTTTTTCTGCTCCTGCACAGCAGTGATGTACCAATTGCCATTTTTCTAGCCTACCAAGGTATTGCATTTCCCTTTGTGTCACACTTTGAGTTCACTGAATACACTCGACTGTTTTTCCAAAACAAAGATTCCCGAGTAACCAAATTATTATTTTTTTCTCCACAGCAATGCACAGATGGCTATGAATGGGATCCTGTTAGGCAACGGTGCAAAGGTACAGTAAATAATTTTCAAAGACGGACTTGTCACTGGTATTCTTTAAGTATTCTCACCGCACACCCCTGTTTTGGACACGGAGGTGTGCGTGCATGTCTCGTCGTGTTCTTTGTGTTAATGGCTGTTGCAGAAGGTTCGACTGTTAAAAGCATGACTTGTGTTGTTGCTAACCACAGATATTGATGAATGTGAAATAGTCCCAGATGCATGTAAAGGTGGGATGAAATGTGTTAACCACTATGGAGGATACCTCTGTCTACCCAGAACAGCGCAAATTATTGTAAATGAGCGAGAAGAAGCAGCAGCTGAATCCACAAGTGGTCGAAACAGCGTCATTCGCCGGACCCCGGCCGACCCCCAGCGCGCCCCTCCCAACCCAACCCACCAAATCCAGTGTGCAGCTGGGTATGAGCAAAGTGACCACAACGTGTGCCAAGGTAAGCCAGTGCCTGCCTCGGTTCTGCTCCCGGTGCAGTTGCAGTGTGGGTGACCACAGAGCCAGGGGAATGACAGCCTGTAGCCCTTGCACTGACTGGAATGGACTGGTGCTCCATTAACACCGTCAAAGATACAAAAATAAAATACAGAAATGTCACTGTTGTTGTTCAAGGCATCAGAATGTGAAGTTTGTTACAACCTTACAGTCTGTTCCATCTGCTTTTGGGCTAAAAAATTGAATTCATTCTGTTGTCTGTAGCTCCTAAAAAAAGTCTTAAAACTACTCTAGTGAAGCATTTTGTGTTGTACTAAGTATGTCTAGGAAAGATAGTGCTCTGAAAAGAGTGGGCAATGCAGCAAGGCGTAAGCAATTTGGAAAGGTTTGCAGAACTCTGTATTTTTCAGTAAGTGAATGCTGAATGAACAAAAAATAACCACAGGATGAACTTTTGCTTAGAGCAGGCTGCAGTGCAGAAGGGTCCTGTATTTTTATTGTGGATAAGGAATATTCCTCCAGCAGCAGGAACCCAACTTCTGAACAGCCTGTGCTCTTCTGATCCCTGTGGAAGTAGCCTTAGGCAGACCCTGCCAGTTTACTTCCAGTCCTAGCCTGGCCACTCTTTGAAACTATGGCAATGAAGAGCTTTCATCTGAGTGTACATACACCACACACAGTGCCAAAAATTCTCAGGGCATTAGCAATGTTAATTGTATGCATTCAGGAACCAGCCTCACAAGCACTTCTGTAAACTAAGACTGTTTCATTTATTATTTTATATAAACAGTTTACTCTTCTACTTGCTGAAGTAACAAATGTTTCGGCCATTGTTTTGTTTTCTTTCATAGAAATATATTCTAGCCCTTGCTCACAAACTTGCTTTTCAAGCACATTGGAGGGACACCCGTGCAAGGAGAGGGCAAAACTTGACCCCATGGTTCATCTTTTCCACTTTGTGGCCTGTAGCAGTATAATCACATAAAATAGTACTTCAGGGACTGTAATCAGGGCAGGCTGTAATACACAGTGGTAGTTTCCTTCTCCCTGGTATTCATGTACACAGGACATTATTTATCACTAGTAAGTAAATTCCCTGTCATTCTGGACCACAGTAATCATCATGGAGGCTGGAGGAGTTATTTTTGTAGGCAAAGCCTCAGAGTTGCATTTCTGGCTTATCTGCTCGTGTCCGACATTTCTGTCACTCTGATTCAAGAATGTCAAGTACAGAACCTACCACAGGAGGTCAGATCTCCTTAACCCTGGGCATTCACTGGGGGTCATCAAGGGAAAAACAAAATTTTCCTTAGATGGAAAATTGGCTTTTTCCTTAGTTTAACTTGGCAAAGCAGCAGCAAAACCAGGAGCAGAACTGCTGGGTTTGGCCTGGTACTCCCTCCTTCAGGTGATGCTGCTGGCACTACTCTTCACTGGTGAACTGTAATAAACAGTTCAACTTCAATATATAACATTTTTATTTTGATAAAAAAATGCAAGTCATGCTAGAAAATGTGAAAACATGACTATCCCTTTTGCTATGCTGGCTTTAGGTGTATAAATTTGGGTACAGTAGGGCAGTTTGACAGCATTTAGTACCCATAGTTTGTGCCCCAGACAAAGGTTGAGGGTTAGGTTTAACTGAGAGACTGACAACTGGTTAAGGTTTCTGTTTTGTTGAGGAGAAATTGGTGGTGATAGATTACTATTACTTTACTACACGCTCTGGCTTCCTGGGACTTGCAACTAAATATTCCTATTCAATTCCCAAATCTTTGGTTAATTTATAACAACAACTAAGTGTTGTTACAGTACCAGAAGTTTTAACCAGCAGGCACACAAACTGTGGTAAAATCTTGGGCTTGACTGCATCAAGCTACTCATTTCCCCATGCCAACATTTCAATCTAAATGCAGAAAGCATGGAAATATTAGTGTTTAAAAGCTGAAATGTATTGTATTGAATGCATTCCAGCTGGAAAAATGGTAGTGGACAGTGTGCTTGAAATGAAGGATAAAAGAGTTTTGGAGCACTTAAAGCATGCATTCAGCTTCATGATCTTCATGCTTTTCACTGCTGAAAATATCTTATAAAAGATAATCTTGATCAGCAATGGTCCCGCTGCGGATTTATTTAATTATGGTTAAAAGACTTTGCTATGATAACTGCTCGAGGCTCCTAGGGAGTGTAACTTACAGATATAGTCACACTTAAGCTTGTTTTATTGTTTAGTAAATCAAATATGAAGTCCAGCTCCTTCTAATTGTTTGCAGATGTATGACATTTTCCTTCCAGTCCAGCAGCACTAAGTATTTTATAACCAATGTGAAAGTGTGGAGACCTCTGTTTCAAACAATAACATGCTCCAAGGAGCTGAATTACTGACATCATGCTGCAGTGTGAGGGGCCTTCTGTTTTAATACAAGTGTCCACTCCCTTTTTAAGCATGGAACAGTGTGGGAATGACAGGACAAACACACTCCTGTGGTTCCTGTGCTTGGAATAAATGCCCATAAACGACAGTGGTCCTGGTGGATTTCACTCCAGTGATGTGCTGATATGTGATTTTACAACTACTAGTGAGCAGAAACATGTTCTAGTGTGACCACATTGATGGTAGAAGTGGGGGTAGCAAACATTTCCTGGCACATTCTTAAGATACTCTTCATGAGCAGTGATGCCAGGAACCCCCAAACTGAAGCAAGGATGAGGGAGGTAATTCTGGAGAAAGGTCTCTGATATGGAAGAAGTTGTGCTTCAACATAAACACTTGAACTGTACTTTAAATTCTGAGTTTATGACCTTACCTAATCCCCTCCATCCCCATCCCAAGCAGTTCCCACTTCACTGTCACTCCTAAATTTGGTCCCTAAGGGCGATTCCCATATGTGGCACCTGGTCACACTTTCAGGAAGCCACTTGGATGTTCAGCCCTGTCACTGTGAGGGTATCACTGTAACAGGGAAGAGCAAAGAACAGAATAAGAAATAATTTGAAACAAATTACTGAGTTAACTCAGGTTCCCAGACATTTTTTCCCTGATAAAAACCATGAATAGCTGCACTCTGTGCCTGCACTCAGGTCTGAGTTTTATTTTGCTTTGTTATTAGGCTCTCTGTGATTTGAGTCTGCTCCTATTGAATTCAAAAGAAAATCATCCAATTAATTCAATTTTGTCAAACCTAGTCTGCAAGAAAGTACTGGCTTCTCCTAGAATGTTAATGACATTTGAATGAAAAAAGGGACCAAAAAAGGTACCAAATAACCTGTAAACTTGAGAAGGGAAAAGAACTTATTTTCCTTAATTCCTATCATGTTGGCAATACAAGCAATAAAGTAAGAAAACATTTTTGCTCCTCAACTAGATTAGCTTTTGATATTTCTCCAGCCTGGTTTATAACCCTTTGTGCTGCTGCAATGTCAAGTATAGGGGGGAGACATTGCAATACAAGAGATCAGTGCTTGCTTCTCTGGGAGAAAGACATTTTTCCAGAGTTCTGTTCAGACTTGGTGGACATTGGTTGTTTTTTTCCTCCTCTGTGGAAGGAGGAAAAAAAAGAATTTGTTTTCTGTGCTGTGGTTATTCTTCCCCCTACAAAATCACTTTAGGTATCCTTACACTGGTAGAGGGTAAGGGGTTTTTTTTTGTTTTGTTTTTTAGTACTTTTCAAAGTAACTTATCATACTCAAGCTATGCTTTTGACTCAAGAAGTTAATTGTGAATAAGTCAAATAAGGCTAAATTTTGCATCTGTAGAATCCTTTTTGTTGTTGTCCTGTTAAGGAGGGAGGGACAAGGGGGAGCAGTTCATGATGTTTTCCATAGAAAAATCACACTGTATAATATATATATATATATATTTATGTCAGGGATGTGCAGCTGGTATATAAAGAACATTAAAGGTGTGTGAGTGCAGGTGCACTTGGCTGCCCTTGGCAGAGCCTGGCTGTGCCCTGGCAGGAGGCTCCTCCTTGGCATTTTGGCTGGGGCACTGCAGCTCCTAATGAGCTCCACTCACTGTGCTTTGATTCCCCTCCCTAAGAGCTCCTGGAACATGCAGCCACATCCAGTCCAGCTGAAACTCAACCTGAAATGCACCCCAGGGGTGCCACTAATGTGCCACAACCACTAATGAGCACTCAGCCCTCAGGGCCAGACTCCAGGGAGCCTCAGAAGTGCATGGACTGGGATTTTGGAGCCTCTGCACGAAGCTGGGATCTGCTCCTATGGGCTCAACCCATTTTCTAATACAGACACAGCCTAAAACACAGCTATAGATGTTCCTTAGCCATGGAAATGTTTTTGAGAGCTTTTTGTAAAATATTGTACCATCCTAAGTTTTTCCCCTTCCTGTAGGCAAGGAGTACTTTGAGAAATGCTTCAAGGCTACTTGTGGCTGCCCCATCCCTGGAAGTGTCCAGGGCCAGCTTGGATGGGGCTTGGAGCAACCTGGGACAGTGGAAAGTGTCCCTGCCCATGGCAGGGGTGGAACAAGATGATCCTCAAGGTCCTCTTCCAACCCAAATTATTTTGTGATTCTATGAACAGCACTAGGCCTGTTGAGTTTGAGGATAGGGTGAGGACAAAAACCGTGGCAGGAAAAATAAGGCCTGGTTAGGTGGTTTAGGATGGCAGTAGCTCCAAGTGCTCCCTCAGGCCATGTGTTTGTGCAGCACTCCGGTGAGTGGGGGACACTTGTTGCCAGCTGTAGCCACTCTAAGAGACTGACCTGGTTACATGTGCCACTTCAATACTCATTACTGGGAGAAACCATAGGAATTCTGCAGTTCTAAGAGGATCCACAGAAAGACAAAAGCTGATACTTTCACATCTCTTTGTTCATAGCTTCCAATTAATTCCTTGTACATTTGGATACATCATGCAGAGATCATCTTTCATCAGCCCATCCCGAACCAACTGTTCAAGCTGTTAATCTGTGAAACTGCTGCATTCTGCTGCAAAGCAGCATCTCTTTAGTAGCCCTGAGGGTCCAGAGGGGCGTTCACAAAAACCCATCTTGTTTTGAGGGCCTGGTTTTGGGCATTTTTGAAATCAAGCCACTCTGAATCATCTTCCCATCTGTGCTATTTGCACAGCTGTGGGTGTCAAGTCAAGACCTTGGAGAGATATTCTCTGTTCTGTCTGACCATTTTACTGTGAACATCCATCACAAGCATAAATACTAGCAGCTGCTTTCCTTTCCTGAGTTAGTTACTGCTTTCCCATTGTCCTGACCCCTGCAGGAATACGCTCAGTGTGTTGCAGTTAAAGATTCCTCCCATTTGCTCATCGTGCTAAGTGTGCTAGAGGCGAGCAAGCTTCCCCGAGTTGTATTTACCTTAGCTTCCTGAATTGGGATTATGCAGGCAAGCACTGGACTTCAAGTTTAAGTAAACTCATTAGCAGTTCTCATGGCTTCCTGCAGCAGAAGAATGGGATCACACAGTAGTCACCTCGGCTGTCATCCTTGTGGGCTGCATTTGTTGATTTTAAAGCCTGTTGCCTTAGTAGCTCGGAGGAGGCTCATGTTTTGACAGACAAAACACAGCAAATGGATTCAGAAGGCACATGGCCTGAAAAAAGTCCAAACTCCAGCCATCTGTCCTCCTTCAGAATTCCTCTCTCTAAGCCGGAGGTCTTTTTCACAATGCAATCAGGAATAACACCAGATAGCAAAGGGGAAGAATGTGCTCATGCCTGGTCCTGACTTGGCATCCCAGAGTACTTGGCACCCCATTAAACAGCTCAGAGCACTCATTTCTCTCTTGAGGAATTCCCTGTACCTGTTGCAGACACTCAGATCTGTGCATCCTACAAGTCAGGGAAACCACACCAGGAGTGGGGGCTGTCACCTGCTGCACTCAGCAGCACCAGAGGGCACAAAACAGGACTTGGGGCAGTTCCCTCTGCCAAAACCTGCTCTCAAAGGAATATATTCCACAGCATCACAGTGATACAGGCACTTCCCCCACCAGTGCCAGGGCACCCTGGCAGCTGCTTTTAGCACCTTTCTCAGGTAATTTTATAGTGACATTATTGCCACTGGGATGTTCTCATTGTGCTTGCTCTGAGCAGTTGTTTCCTCCCAGTCTCCTGCACTGTCACTCCTCAGCCTCCTGAGTGAGAAAGGCTCTGTGCTCCTCCTCTCCCCAGTTTTTTGCTCAGGATGACTTTCTCTCAACCACCACTTGTTTCCTCCATTTTCAAACCCGATTTCTATTTCAGATTAATTAGTGTATAAAGGAAGTGCTCTTACCTGTGTTTTATTTTCACTCTTGCAGTCTGGGTTACTGAGTCACATTTGCTAGAACGTTTCTGAGGGATCTCAGCATTGCAGACACATTTTTCAAAGGTCCAAGATCTTTCTTGAGCATCTCCAGTGATGGGACACAAATTCAGGAAGCTTGAAAACTAGTTCAAGAGCTGAAATTTGAAACTTATTTTTCTCATTTTATTCTCTTTCCAAGTCATATCTCCCTTCCCATTCTGGCCAGGGAAGATGATAGCTGTTGTTTCTGTGTGCCAAAACAGCCCTACAGGAAGAACAAAGCTTCCTGCAAAGGCAGCAGAGGCCTGTTTGATTCCTCCCTGCACCAGCCAGGGATGTCTGTGTTGCTCTCCCTGTCCTTTGCTAGGGAATCCCATCTGCTGCCCTACAGCCAAGCACACCAGTCTCCAGCACTGCAGGAATTCATTCACAGTGGTGGTTAGGCTTGCTGGTTTGCCATTTTCCTGCTGTCAAAAACAGTGGGAGTGTTACAGGACTCCTTTCTAGAGAGATATTTTTGGTCTGGTAGAAACCACAAAGAGAGTGTAATTTTTGAGTTCACCTACCAGGTTGCATCTTAAACATTCCACATTTTTTGTGGTGTAGTCAACTCCTCTTGTGCAGCACTTTGTCATGGCAACCCCTTTGTGCTGTGTCTGTGTTAACTGGGGTTAAAGTAAGTTGAGCCTGACCACCTCCTTTCATTGCACTTAAAGAATATTTATTCTTTTCTTCCCCTCTGTGATGCTTTTTTGAGCTCCTTTTTCTGGGCTATCATCATTTATGCATGGTCTAGAATAAGTCATGTGAAATGTAAGCCTCCTTTGGGCTGAAGGGTTCTTATCAAAGGGAATTTTGCCTCATACCTCTCAAAGGGTTTAGATGCTTCTATCCACAAGCTTGGAAGATCTGAACTGGGCTTGTAAGATCTCTGTATGACAAGATACATGGGATAGGTAATCAGACATATAAAGCTCACGAGTAAAAAGTATGAAATTTCACACAGAAATATCTGTTTCATCTTTAATTTGCTAAATTTTGTTTTCATAGCAGCCAGATAGCAACAGTTTTGGAGAGAAAGTTATTTGCCATAATTCAATAGATAGCAAAATGTAACCTGGAAAAAAAAAATATACTAAATACACAGGAATGCTGCATGTACCTTCTTTCATCTACCTTTTAACTTTACTAAAAATACAAGAGGGACTTGCAAATTACAGAGCTCTGAACTAATTTAGCACACATGTAGTTATTATAAAATACCTTTAATGCTCATTCCCATTTGTATCTCATTTGTTAATCTGAAACCATGTTAAAGGTTGGTCCTGTTGTAAGCAGAGTAGAGAAATGTCTAATTTTTGTTAGGTATAATTATATGATCAAAGCTGAAAAAAGTGACTAAGAAAACATTTGTTGCACACATTTTTATAAGCTACAGTGTTAAGAAGAAGTTCTTGAAGCTCAGAAATTAATTAGACCTTTCCTGGCAAAATATATCCCAAGCTCTTAATTAAGCATTTTTAAAATTAGATATTCAGTAGCCCCTTGTCTGTTGCTGTTACTGAATGGCTTAAATAAATAACTCCAAGGGAAAATTCTTCAATGGAATGACAAAGGGTTCAGTGTGTGAAGGTCTATCTCCTGGAAGAGATGTTTACTTTGGGAAACTCTCAATCTAGCTTTATTAACTCCTGATTTTAAAAATTCATGCCTTTGAGTGGACATTAATCAATTAAGCCTGTTTTGATGAGCTCTGAGAAGGAGAAGATATTGCTGAGCCTTCCTTTAGGAGCTGGATTTAACCAGAAGGAAACTCCTGGTCTGGTGCACGACCCAGTAGGAGATGATTTAAGCAAATCTGACCCTGCACTTGAGCATGTCCAGCCCATGCCTGAACAGCTGTTCCATGGAGATTCCTGGGGACAAGCACAGCTAGTTTGGGTTTCAATTTCGATTGGAATTCACCAGAGTTAAAGAAATTCAAGGAGGAAAAAAAAACCAAAAACCAAAAAAACCAGCATCCTATGGGATATAAACCCCCATAATTCCAGAAAAGCAGTAATTTGGACAACTGATTCCTGAATATCTTATAGCTTTATAAATTTAGAAAGAAATCCTTATTAATACTGTAACAGCCTACTGTTGTCAGAAGTACTTAGAATTGGGAAATAAAAGGACTTTTGACAGGTAACAATGTTCTGTGTGGTTTTAAAGAGGTTGCCAACAAGTTAACATTCAATAACAATCTTACACAGAGCAAAGGAATCAAACCTGGCAAAGTGACCAGAAATTTAAGTGTGATTTTAGCTGACATGACCTATCTTATAAAAATAAAAACCAGGAGAAACAATCTCTCTCCTATCTAAACTTACTCTGGCAAGAATTTTGAGTGTCTGGGATACAGAGTAGGTAGAATTAAATACACTTTTAGAAGCAACAAATACTTGCTTGTAGTTTTTAAAGCATTTTCTTCATAAATTAGTTTGCTCTCAAGGGACTTTCTTATCAGGAGCCAGTTCTCCACAGAACTTGGAGATGATAAAACAAGGACTGGGTAAAACAAGGACTTGTGTGTCAGCCTGGGGTGAGTTACAGCAGGAATATAGGAGTATTTCACAGGGCAGTGAGCACAGAATCACACCAGAAATAAGCAGGGCTTCGGAGCAACCCCTGCTCTGCCCCTGTGGGCTGTGGATGACACCTGACTTCATTCCTCCCAGAAGTTGTTGGAGTCTAAATCAGGAAAGAGTGCAGAATCCAAAAGTCATTCCCACTTCCCAAGGGGAAAGAAAAAACATGTTCTTCTCTGACATCATCCTGCCTGTATGCACTCTGCATCCAGACCTTCCTCAGTCTTATCTGGCTTAACTTGAAGCATCAAGACAGATTTTCTTTCCCACTCCCTCCTTATGTGTTACTGGAGTAGAAAATAATTTGGGGATGGTTGCAATACCCAAAGATATTGCTGACATTTCCAGCACTTTTTCCCTGAAGCAGAAAGCACAGTACAAGCAGATAAAAATTCTAGACTTAACACCACTGAGCACCTCTTGGGTTTTTGGCATTTGCAGGAGCAGCAGAACTTTCCAGCTTGAACTAACCTGAAGTGGAAGAGAGTTAGAACCACACTCCTGAGAGCATTTGTGCAGGAAAAGTTGGGTGCAGGAAAATTTGGGTGAAGGAAAAACACTCACCCATTTTCCCCATTTCAAACACTGACCATTATTTAAAATAACAGAAACTGTATTCATAAATTTTAATCTATTATTCAGCATGTGAAAAAGGATGATTCTGGGGAAGTGAACACTTTTTTGTGTGTGCTCCAAGACAAAGTATTCCTCTTAGAAACTGTGGCACTCTATGCCTATAAAAAGGAAAATTCCCCGTTTCTAGTCAAGACATTTTTACTAAAAAGTTGCTTCGTTATGTATTTAAATGAAAACATTCTCTCCATTCTGGTTACACTCAGAGTTCAGTATCCACTGTGAGGAGAATCTCTTCCTTACTATGTATGCAGATTTATAAGGCTCCAGGCACCTTTGAAATAAATTGAAAGCACAGCCATGTAATAGAGCCAAACCCCAAAACCAGCCAAGGAGATCCACCCAGCAACACCCTCGAACACCCTCAGCTCTTCCCCTAAGCACAGCTTTAGAGCACTGGTCTTGATCTTGTCTCTGCTTTCTCCACCCTCCTAAAAGCTTCCTGGGGGATTCCCCAGCTCCAGAGCCATGCAGGGGCTGTTTGAGATGCAGGAATAGTTCTCTTGCTTGGTTTCCTTCCCTCTCAAACAGCTCAGGAGCAGGGCAGCTGTTTGCAGAGCCTGGGACAGGGGGATACTGAAAAACAGGAGCAGCAGGAGAAAGCAGCAGCTTGGGGATGAAGAGAGGTTTTTAACAGTAGATCAAAGTGTAGCAAAACCATACAGAAATAATCAAGGCAGGTTTGGAGCTGCTTTTTCCCACTTTGAAATCCACAGTTGGAGTATTTGTCATGCTGGAAGGTGGCATGGTTGGAGAAGCCCCTCAAAAGGAAACACTTCCTGAAATCTCTGCCATGGGATAGGAGCGAGGCCAAAAGTTTAGGAACTTGATCAAACAAAGGTCTGGACATTTTATACAGTGAAAGCAGAAGTTAAAAGGCAGCAACTTTTGAAAAGGTTAACAAACCTAATTTATGCTTGGGGCAGTCCTCAATTCTTCACAAAGATCAGGATGAGGTTGATTGTTGAAGAGCAGACTGGTGATATCTGTACTTTTCTGAGGTATCTCTCAGTGCCTAGTTTGAGAAACCAGAGTCAGTATGTTTTCCATCTTTCTGGATTTGGTGGCTGTTATCTGTGGGTTGAGCACAAAGCCAATTCCCCAAAGCTATGGCTAATCAGCCTGGTGGACGTCAGATGTTCAGTCCCACAATGGAACCACTCCTGGCCCTACAGGCTGCAGAAGGCTGAGCCTTTTCTGGGAGAGCAGACCAGTGTAGTTTTGTTAAAAATTAAAACCACTGGGAAATTCAGACAAAAGTTTCTGTAATTCTGACAAAGTGGTATGTAAATAATCTGATGGTTAGCTGTCAAACACAATTTCTATATCAAAAAGAAATCAGGTATTGATATCAGAACACTGTCATTGTAGGAATCAGGGTTTGTTATTGTGGGGCAGAGCAAGCAATACTGAAATTCAGTGACACTGAGTACTGGCACAGCTTCCAGGGGCCCTCTAAGGTCCCATTCTCCTGAACAACATGTGCAAGGAGAAGGAACTGTCCTTCACTAAAAACAGCCTCATGGGGTATGCACCTCCCTACCTTAAGGGCTGGACTCGATGACCCCTTTTAACTCGGGATATTCCTTGATGTGTGACTTAGCCAGCACATCACGCCCCACAGTTGCTGTGTTCAGTGGTGCACTTGGGACAAAAGCAGCAGCAGGAGCAGCTTATATCATTCCTTGCATTTGATTCTTTGTTTTAGTATCTGTCATGTCCAAGCCAGCCAAAAAGTGGCCTCAGCACATTCTGGCTGGTGGAGGCTGAGGGAGCCCCGGGGGCTCCATTCACATGCCTCATGTGTGACCAAGCAGGGGCTGAGGAGCCACTGCACAGCCTGGTCCTCAGGGTGGGGTCCCACTCCTGCTACAGCCCCGAGCAGGAAGCTGCAAGCAAAGCATTAAAGACACCAAAGGGACTGGTTGGGATTTTCACATACTCGATGGCCATTGGGGGGTGCAGCCAGCAAGAAAAACCCCAAGTGTGTAAGAACAGGAAAAACAGCAAAAAGGCAGCAGGGACCAAAAAAGGGTTTTTCATCTGGCTGTAACATTCCGTGGGATGTGCCTGGATGGAGCCCATCCCCGTGGAACGCACCATCACACACACGGCCCAGAGCTCCAGAGCCGCCTCTGTCACACAAAGCCAGCTTCAAGACAGCATTACTGTCCCGTTGGGATGCACTTGGGATGGGCTGCACAGACAACAGCCCTTAAAAACTGGAATGATAATATGTAGGTTTTTCCATTCCTATCATTTGTCCTTAATTTGAAAAATTAAATGCTTATGTCCCATTGTTAACTATTCTTAGCACTAATTTCACAGTTTAGCCCAGTGGTGACCAACTGGTTTCCTTACAGTTCTTCTCTTAATTCACAGCTGGGCTGAACTTACTTGGTTTGAACTTACTTACTTAGGTTGCATAAAAAAAAAAAAGTTGTGTGACAGTCTCCACATGATTTAATCAGAAACCTCACTGCACTCAATTCCTGCCTGAAGAACACTATAAAAAGTCAGAGGAAAGAAAGGTAGCAACGTTCTGCATTCTGGTTAATAGCTTAGAGTATGTTTACAGCAGCCCAGTTCAGGTGAGAAGGAGCCTTGGAAGGTCTCCAGCCTGACATCCTGCTCTGCTCTGAGATCAGACTTGGGAGATTTATCCAGTCAGGGCTTGAAAAACCCCATGGAAGGAGAGCACAGATTTTTTCTGGGTACCTGTTTCACACCTTGACTGCACTAATGGTGAAAAAAGTTTTCACTGTACCTAGAATCCCTCCTTACAATTCACCCTGGATTGACACACACAAAAGAGATGTGCTAAAATTGCAGACTTGAGGGGAAAATAGGTTTGTTTCCTTATAAATGTGTAAGTGAAAAAATGTTCTCCATAAGGGGAGGTAACAATTGGCCAGCCCTAGGTTTGAATGAAAATATTTTCCTGAGGAGCAGACTGGCTGAATGTCATTCCCAACCTCCCATGACCCAACTCCCACTACAAGTGAATCTCTGCAGCTTTTTAATTTCCAGTTAAATAATAATAATAATATCAATGTGTATCCACAAACAAGGAAAGAAGGGAAGTTTTACTGATCCATGATTGTGCTTACTTGAACTCTGAATAACTGCAGATATTTTCATAGCTAGTGCCCACCAAGCTTCTCAAAGTACTGAGAGAATATCAAGACTGATTTTAATAAACAAAACCACTGTTTGTACTTTGAAGTGTCATATTAAGACACCTTCAGTTGCTTCCAGCATTTAAAGCACACGTTTAGATCCCAGTATTTTCCCTGACACCTTTGCACATGCCTCAGTTTACACAACTGCTCGCTGCTGGCCTCAACCAGGTTGTTGCTAGGAACTTTTATTTTAAAACCCCTCACTAAAAAACTTGCCAGAGCAAGCCTGCAATACCAGGCACACGCTGATCCTACTCATGGGTGGGTAGGAAATGCTTGAGAGTATCAGAGGGAGTAGCCTTGATCTGGAGGAATTGGCTGTTTACTCAGCTTGCAGTTCCATTGCTGAGACAGTTTTCACATCCTTCTGCTGAATATCCCAGCTTGTCTCACATCTACCAATGCTGCCCCTTTTAGATACCCTTCAATTCTTGCTTCTCTTTAATTCCTTACTCTCCCCTCCTCTTTTCTTTATTAAACTCTTGGCAACGAGGGCCAAAACCTGACTGAAAACAGCAGTTCACACTGTGGTCCTGGATAAATTATGGTACAATTAGCAACGTCACTTTCAAAAAGTTAATGAAATAAAGCTGCTCCTTTAGGAAACCAGATACTTTACAGTTGATGATTTATGTGACTCCAAACAGGACTATGAATTTGCAGTGCCAGATGAGGCCATGCTGTCACTTCTATTCACTAAATACGTCGTGCCACTTCTCTAGGAAATGAGGCCTGGCTTGGTTACAAGAACCAGCTCCTCAGTGTCTTCTCTGTAAAATCCCTTCTGGAAGTTGAATTTCCAGCTTGTTGATGATCTGCAAACCAGATCTGTTTTGTCCCTTCTGAGGAGCAGATGGATGCAGGGGCTGGTTTGGGACACAATGACACGTAACTGTGCATCCACAGAGATCTTTCCAGGAACCTCTCAGATTGCTTTTCTGGCTCAAGGGGCCCTGCTCTCCACCACTGGACATTTTGAGCAAGTACATGTACATGTAATAAGTGTGGAGCCTTGTGGGGTAAATAAAAATTCCTGCACAAATAAGGGGAATAATAAATCAAGCTCAAGAGTTTTAAGGCGATATGAAGAATTAACCTGTTTGCTGAACCTTCTCTAGATAAGAAGTCATTGTTCTTTGCTTTTAAAAGATTTTTTGCTTTTAATATGTATTTAGCTTTACTTATCTATTATACTTTGCTTCCTTTTTATTTTCCTTTCATTGAAAACAAGACCTAACTCCTTAAAAATTATTTGGACTTGATCCTAAAACACACTGAACACTTCCCAGTCAAGAAAAAAACATGGTACAAGAGCCTTCATGACTTGGATTTCATTTGTCAGAGGTGTTTTTTAACCTCTGAAATCCCTTCAGAAGACCCTGTGGTTGTTAGCCGAGATATTATTTCTTTTCTTTTGTGCTGACTTTTTTGTCTGTCCATGAAACCTCCAAAGCAAACTAAATCTGTTAGATCCTAAATAAATCTAGATACAGATCTCACTACAGAGGATGTTCAATTAACTGCTAGAAACCAATCTTGTCATTAGTCTTCCACTGGTGCTTTGCATATTTATTGGGAGCATCTGATTAATTAAACCCAGCCTCTAAATCAAGGCAGTCAGTTAAATGCTATCTATGAAAGTTTTCAAGCTACTGAAGCCCACATGTTTTCAGTCTGCTAAAAAACTTCCCCTGCTCTTCAGTAGTCCCTGTCTGGAAACCTTGTATCTTGAAAAAGCTGTTTAAAAAAAAAAAAAATCTTTACAAACCACAACTTTTATTACCTGGTTCTTGCTGTCCCCCGAAATGCCTCCTCTGTCCTCTCTGTCTGCTGCTTGAACATTGTCCTGGGTTTTGGTTCAGGGCTTGGAGCAGCACAACAAGGAAATCCTTCTCCACAGCCAGAGCTTCTGAAAGCCAAGAGCAGAGAGAAATCCAGGCTGAACCTCCCAAACTCACACAACAAATTTGAGGTTGATTAGCTTGGGAGAAGGCTTAATGTTGCACACATAGGTTTGGGTTATTCCAGCTAACAACTATAATTACATCAATAATAGTATTAGTAAATTACTTTTAAAAATTACTTTAAAACACTCCAACTTTAGAATTTTAAGCAATCCCCTCCATTATCCCATAGGTAAGAAATTAATGTGCTCGTAGATCATTTATTCTTTCTTCACTATAAATAGACTACCTTCCTAATACTCAGCTACATCTCTCCTTCTTCACCTTTTCATTCTATTCCTTGCTCTTGGCATCAATTACTTGGATATAATTATTATTACTTGGATATAGCCAATTATATCCAAGTATTATTATTATTATTACTTGGATATAGCCAATTATATATTATTAATTATTATTACTTGGATATAGCCTCCCCTAGATTCATCTTTTGCCAGTTCACCTCTTGCCTCATCAGTTCCTGGAAGGTAGCACTTCTATGAGGAAAGAGCCACCAGTCAATTTTGTTGCCATCCAGCAGCTCAATGAGGATGGCATGGACCTGCCCTTACCTGCTGCACTGCAAAGCTGAGTGGACAGTCAGTGCACTGGAATTAAATCCATCTGGAAGGCATTTGAGGCAGGCAGGCATCTCTAAGAACCCTAAGTGTGATTGACTGCTTTTTCCAATAGCATTGATGAAAGTCTAAATTGAGAAATCTCTTCTCCCATCCTGCAAGAATTTATGAGCAGAATTTCTTTTGACCAGCCACCATTGGCCTGTGTTCAGCAGCATCTGAGGCCCTCATGCTTCCCTGTGGATCCTGCCCAGCCATTAACCTCTGCAGTGGATTTTAATCACACATTCATGGCTGTCTGCTTAAAGCTCCAGACAGCCAGGCAGTGCCAAACAATGTACTGACAATGTCCTGGGCATCCCTCAGATGTGCCAGGATGCAGACAGGCATCCCTGGCACTTGGCTCATACATTCCATTTGCAAGAGCATAAAGATCTGGGATCTCATGCCTTTTAAAGAGGGGAACAGAACACACAGAGAACCAAGCAAAAAACTTTGGCGGGGGAAAAAAAAAAAAAAAAAAAGGACTAAAAAGGTCCTCAGTGTTTTTTCAGGAAGGATGGCTACAAGAAAGATGGAGAGGAACTTTCTGCAATTTATTTCTTTGCATTGAGAGAGTAGGTTTACATCAGATATCAGGAAGAAAATTCTTGGCTTGAGGTGAGACCTGGCACAGATTTTCCAGAGAAGCTGTGGCTGCCCCATCCCTGGAAGTGTCCAAGGCCAGGTTGGACAGGGCTTGGAGCAACCTGGGACGGTGGAAGGTGTCCCTGCCCATGACATGGGGCTGGAATTGGGTGAGCTTTAAGATTCCTTCCAACCCCAGCCATTCTAGGATTCTAAAGCTTCCCACTCATCTTTCTTCCTGGGGCCAGAAGCAAGAGAAGCAGCTCAAGCCACAAAGTATTAAAAAAACTTGTCCAGTGAATCTGTCAAGGCTTGTTCCTTCCCTTCCCCCCGGTAGCTGCAAAGCCAATTCCTTTTATTCCTGCCATTCTCCAGAGGCAAAAAGCTCGGTTTGGACAGGCATCAGTGCTAATGATTGTCCCACAGATCTTCTCCCTGTGTCCTGGACTCTGTGATGCTGGAGCTTTCCAACCCCTGCCAGAGATCCAGGACTCTCCTGAGGTGGAGCAATGGCCCAGACCAATGTTCCCTCCTTGGAGCCTGTCCTTGGCTCTGCTGCTCACGGAGCATCAACACGTTCTGGGGAGCACCCACACTTGGTCACAACCACAAATGGCTTCAAAAGCAACAATTTTCTTTAATTTGGTTCTAAAGTGCTCTTTCAGGAATTTCATCAACTTACAGGGAGTAACAGAGATTGTTGGAGGAGCTGCTTTTCCTCTCATAACGACCCTGCAAAAGCTGATTTTCTCAGCAGGCTGTGTCCTGACAAAGCCTGGTTGTCTCTCCGTGCTCCCTTACCTGTGTTCTGTACATTTTAAGATCATCTGGAGACTTGCACAGGGCTGTATCTATTTTAGAGTGTTTTTACTGGCAGTTGGTGTATACTACCATGCACCCACGTGAACAAAATTACAGAGCCTGGACAACTTTTGTACAGAATTCCTTTGGCCACAGTTTCTCTGTGGGTTTCATTTGGCAGAAGTGATATCAAGTAGAAGTCTTTCCCTCAGCTTCTGATGTAAACTAAAATGCACCTTATAAATAGAAAACACAGGCATTAGGAGCAGTGCCTTTGGGCAATCAGCCACCTTTGGGCTATGGGAAAAATTCAGTTAGATATTATTCATAAATACAATGAATAGGGTGCCATAAACTCACCTTGCTCTTCACAAAGGCACATCCTCTGCCTTGAAAAATTAGAAGGGCAGGACCCAAAGGAACAGGGAAAGAAAAACAGGAGAAGAGTGGGAGATTTAAGGAGGAGAAGGAAAAATGGAGCTTCAGTTGTCAGTGAAAAGTATCAGTTTGAAGCCTACCAAACAATGTGTGGAGCAAAACTCCACTGCATCCCTCCATGCCCCGTTCCTGCTGAGCTCCAGCCTTGCTTTACAGAGCTCACCGTGTAAGACATTTCAAAAAGCACTCAGTTTGTTCTTCAGGCTCTGGTTTAGCTGAAGGCTCCTATTGATTACAGCTGGAGCTGGATCAAGCTGGGGCTGCCTGTGTTCTGCTGGCAGCCTCTGGTTTGTAAATACCTTTCATCTCATCCAGCAGTGATGATGATGTGCTGGGATGATGTGGCAGCAATTATTTATCTGCTGCGTTGGGTTTTCTCCTCCACGCTTGCCAAGAGCCCTAAAGTCAGGCCATAGAGAGGGATGCTGACATCTTTACATTTCCATTAAATCTTCCTGCTTCTTCTGAAGGAATTCTAACTGCTCTATTGTCATTTCAGCAGTCATTTCTTTCCTCACTCTCACACTGATAGACTTGGAAGTACTGAATCTATTCCACTAGATTTAGCAAGTTTAAACTTGTCACAAATAACCTTGTTATCTGATAGTACTCCCCAAAGGAAAACCCCTCCAAGCCTCCCTTCTCCCAGGTTTCTGAGCATCCTGTCTATATCCAAAGATGAAGCAGGAAAAGGAGGCAGGGTAGGCCTTGGTTACCCTCTGAATGGATTTACACACTTGCTTAATACCCTGTAAATACTGACAAATAAAGCATGGATCTTGTCAAACTTAAGAACTTAGCAAATAAGGAGCATTAGAAACAGCAAATAGAGCTGAAGTATCTACTGCCAAGTCAGTGAGAGATCCCACGTCCTGCCTGGCAATCACTCTAAATACATCCTTTCTCCCACTTCATGTGACCTTTCCAGGTCAGCAATGTTGTGTGTTAGTTTAATATTTTAAAACTGGAACTTTACTGGTATTTGGCCTACTTTTTGCTATTTATTTTCTAAACAAATGATAGCCACTCCCTTCTCAAGCTAACCTTTTAAGCTTCGCCAGGAGTCTGTGAAGATCACAAGGTACTAAAAAAAAAAAAAAAAAGAAAAAGAAAAAAAATCACATGCTCAGGCAAACAAAGCAGGTTGCTGCACTTCCCCCTCCCGCCAGCCCTGCAGCTGGATGTTCAGAATGCTTCAGGAGTTCTCCACTTACTCTAGGAAACACTGCTGAAATCTCATTTGCAGTGAAAAGTGCCAGGATTATGGTAGCACAGCATCTATTCTGAGGCAAACCCATGCAACTTCCCAGCCAAACACCAGGGGAAAAAAAAAAGAGAAAGAAAGAAAGAAAGGAGCAAAGCTGTCCCAATTGCTACTTCTACTTGATTGCTTAAAGGCAGCTGGGAAGGCAGATCCTGAGCCTGAGAGCAGAGCACATCCCAATTTTAAGGCAAAGGAAATTTGGAAGAAAAAATAGCTCTCTCTTCCCAAGGAAACTTCTGGTTTTTAGAATGTTCGTTTTTATTTATTACTGACTCATTGAAAGAACAAAGTACTTTTTGGTGTCTTTTT
>VYZP01077586.1:0-63339 GCA_013400635.1 Hypocryptadius cinnamomeus | reverse complement strand
AAAGAGCAGGAGAAAGGAAGAAAAGCATTTTCAAATGCATCAGCTCATAGCTTCATTCATTTTTTATTCCCTTCTCAGCTGCCTGCCTCTCACAAGCAAGTGGGAGATGTTCTAGTGCTGAAAGCCATGGCTCACTCCTTTATTGAGCTGTTCTGGGTGATAAGTCAATTTGCTTTGGACATACCAGAGACAATAGATAATTGTGACAGAAAGCTGCAGGGTAGGCTCACTTAGGACAGCTTGTTAACTCTGGCCTGTTAACAGAAGGATGCTTTTCCTGTACCTTCCTATTCCTGGAATCTCTGTGCTTGAGTAACTTGCCCAAATCCACAGAGGTTGCTGTGGACACTTTTGCAGTCCAAATACAAAAATCACACAATGAGTTGTGGTGCATTCAATTCTCTTTTTGCACATTTACCACATCAATGCAATGCTTTGCTTCTCTTGTGTTCTGCCATGACACCCAGGAGCAGGAGGAGATGAATCCACAAGGAACTTGCTTTGCTACACTCTCAAATGGGAGAGGGGAAACGTTTCAGCACACCAAATGGAGCGCCGTTTTTCAGGAAAATCTCATTAATTTAAACATTCTACCTCACCTATTTGCTTTAAATGTAGGTCTTGGCTCTCACATCTCTTTTTCCTGTGCAAACAAGTATTTGTGCAGGTTACCTTCGCTCAACTGTGAAAACTTGTTACCAGGGCAATCAGGCCAATATACCTCACATGAAAGGGCAAAGGAAAATTTAAAAGGGAAAAACCAGCAAAAAAGGGGGAAGTTTTGGGCTGCTGCAGAGCTGTGCAGAATTAGAGAAGGTCCCTCATAACACCACTGGAAATTGACAGCACTTGGAGTGAAGGTCTCTGCATTAGCAGGTTTTGCCACTCCAGGAATGGGAAATTTCTCAAGACATTTCATCTCCTGCTGCCTCCTGCCCTGATGTTATGTAACAGATCTTATGCTGGGCTCTACCACCATCAAGCACAACCTCCCAACACCAATGAGTTAAAAGCTGTCTGGGCATCCAGCCCAGATGAATAACATTGCAAATGTTGAAGGAAGTAGCAAGGGAAATAGAAAAGCCTTTGACAGAAATTGTTGATAGCTTGCTAAGGCTGGGGAGGGAACCAGGGAATTTGGAGGCTGCTAATGTTGTTCCTATGTGTAAGAAAGGATCAGGGAGGATCCAGGAAACGACATAGCAGTGAGCCTGGCTTCAGTTGCAAGAACAATATAAGAAATATAAATAAGGGACAAAATACTTAATTTGGTCAAATCAAATAAGCCCATACTCATGGATGAACTGTAGAGGTCTAATTTCTCCAAGTATGTTACCTTCAGGTGGTTCTTTCTGAAAGATGCCACTATAAAATATCTCAGACAGAATAGAAGTTAATGAAGTGGTCAGAAAGGGGAAGTTTTGACAGAACCCTGAGGTTAAGTAAATTGTCAGTGATGCTGCAGCCCCTTGCAGATCACTGTGTGTCTGATATCAGACTGTCTGGTGCCATTGCTGACGTGGGAGCTGATGTTTGCTCTTCAGATGAATCCATTAGAAAAATAGACCAAGTCATTTTCTGGCCTCACTCACACCGAGAACTCAAAAAATTTAAACCCATTAAGTAAAATATTTATGGTTTACACTCAAAACAAATTGAGAACAGGTTCACTGCAGCCCATAGCAAGTGGAATGCTGACATCGGTGGGACCATCATGGATTCGGATTTCTATGAACCATTCAGGAGCTGCTCCACTGATGCAGTGGGGACAGAAATAAGAATTTCAATCCCATAGAATATTTTAAGAGCTTTCTTTTTTAATATGGTGGAATATTAAGATTGCTATGGACCAGGATAGAGAAAAGCAACCTGGAAACATTTTGTTTGGACAAAGGAGGATGTACACAGAGAGCAAGATGATGCTGTAATATATTGCAATATTTTGAGAGCCAGTGAGCTGCAAGAAGCTGAATACTTCAGTCACAGGAGCAAGACACACTCGAGTTAGTTAAGAAAACATTTCTCCAGCTCTGAGCACAACATACAGGTATGTGCTGGAAAGGAGGAGAAAAGCTTCAAGTGTCTTAAATAAGATGAAGGTGGATGTGGATAGCATTTTTTCTCTGAAGGTCCAAAGCCCTGGTGAAATGCATCTCCTGGTTTTATGTGCTGCTTCTAATGATACGAAGCAAATTGCAGAGATTAAGCTGTTGCATAAGTGAGTGAGCAGCATGAGTCAGGGGGTTTGGGAAAAGTGAGTCACAGCAGGAAGGGAACAGAGCCAGTGTTGGAGCTGAGAAAGAGAGACTAGCAAGAAAATTTTAAGGATCTAGATAAGAGCCTGAGAGAATGAAGTGCAGGAGAGAAGCAGAAAAACTACCTCTAAAAGAGGGAGCCATACACAAGGGTTAGGGAAAGCTATAGCTAAAAAGCAGGTCAGGCAAAATTTTTGTACACAACTGGTGGCTGAAATACAGAGCAGGCTGCCAAAGTCAGCAGTGGAGGGACAGAATTGTGCAAATCACTTCAAGAGGCAGTGCGGGCACATTTTTGGAAAATGAGGGAATCACTGGGTATAGCCATTAGTGAGGCTTGTGGAATTAAAACTATGACATGTGAGTTGATTTATATTTTGAAGGAATACAGGAGCCAGCTCTGCTGCCCTCCATGGTTCTCACACCATGGCTGTAGCACCCTGCAAGCCTCAGACACTTGCCTGTGCAACTGAGAGCATTCTCTTAACACACAGAGAGTTATGGATGGCACAATCTTCCAAAAGGAACTTTCTAGAACAGCCCTGGAAATTGCTGCAAAAGGCAGTATTTACATCAGGGTGAGTCACTGGGGTCTGAAGGCCCTATTTACCACAGCACAGTTGAGGACTTCCATTCACATTTCTGGAGGAGCAGTGGAGCTCACACATCACTCAATTGAGACATGGTGTCCATAATTGTTGTGTTTCTGCCCCACTTCTCCTTAGGCTGACCTTGAGTTTAATTTAAGGATTTTATTCAGCAACTTGATAAAGGCTCACACCACCCAACCCATTCTGGGCACAGCAAGGTTTGACCAAGCACAAGCCTGCAGGAAAAACAGAGTGAGATTAAAGACTGTTATGATGCTTTATGGATCTGAATTCAAAGTGTTCAGAGAACCTGAATTCTCTGCCTGAATCCTTGACTTCAGAACTGTCACATCCTTCCAGTGCAGTACTCTGGATGTAACACTCACAAGCAACAGACAGAAATTAAAGTACTCAATCTGAACCCATTTTGCAAATAGTTTTTCTAACCAAAGTACAAATAAATCCCTTAATAAGTTTGATTTTGGGTGGCCTAATGAAAGACTACATAATTCCCTCAGTTCAGTTATTGCAGTGATCAGGACACTGAAGGTAACCCAGCTCCCTTTTTAAGTAAGATTGATCTGCAAGAGGATTGTTAAAGACACCCAGACTATTTCAAAGGAATTTTTCCACCTACACAGGATGTAACTGTCCAGAGGAAAATTGTCTGGGAATAAAAATCTGAGAACCTCATCAGACTCAGAGATACAATGAGTTTAAGAACTAACCTGTATTTCACAGGCTGCATGCATCAATAATCAAACACCATTCAGGTTTTTTAACTAACTAATACAAACCTACAGCCCTTGTTTATGTGTAGTGAACAGCACAACCTTTAGAAATGTTAGCTGAAATTAGGAAACATAAAGAAAAAAAGAAAGAGCAGATCACTTTCATTACTAGTTACTGGTGTAATTTATAAGGCTTACCTAGACAAACAAATGCCTGTACATCTAGAAATGAAATTTAAACAAAGTTGATGAGGAATGATTTGGGAGTGTTTTCAGGTGTTTTCTTATCAGGCAAGATATTTGCTTAAGGCAGAAGCCTCAGCTATGGAATGAGCTGCTGAAACAGTTCTGGAGATGAACTTCATCATGATGACACTAAATTTGGAAAAGAGGATGTAGAGGAAAGATGCTCAAGAATGAGCTTGTAAAAGCCCCATATTTTCTTTCTAGATCTGTTTCTTATACTGCACTCATCACTGTGGTATCTTGAGTGCTTTCCAGTAGTGCATTAAGCAACATGACAAACATCTGTCACATGTTTGTTCTCTCACCCTCTCCCCAGAGGGACAAGTGTGTGCAGTGGAGAGCCTTGTTTTAATTTTTTTTAATTATTATAAATACAAATGCACGTAACACATTATTAAACATTCGTGCTAGAGAGGAAAGGTCAAATAAATTTATCTTGCTCTCACAGGATTAGAGCTGGTGAGCTCTGTGGTGTTCCTGCATCACACCCTTGCCCCAGATTGCAGTGTCTTCTCAGAGACCAAATCATGGCCATGGGTGTCTGCAACAGGCAGAAACCAACAGTTTGGATTCCCAATGCCTCATTTACTGTCCCTACTTAAGCCCAGGGATTCTGTAAAGAAACATCAAATGGAATGAGGTGGTAGAATTTAGGAAAGAATATGTGCTTTGTATAACCCCCATCTCATTCCCATATTTGATGCAGACTAAAAGCAGGATTTGATGGAACCTCAAAATCACTGTCAGGACAGAGGGCACTGTGAGAGTCATGGTAAATCTGGGAATTTCATGGATTGGAAAAGTCTGATTTCAACAATAGAACGAACACCTGGGAGGGAATGATTTCCCTACAGGGGGACATAACTGGGAAAACAATATGGAAACTTGAGTTTTGTTAGACCCTGAAGAACTGCAGATAGACAACCTACCCACTTAAGAGCCACAAACTCATTGTGGGACTCCCAAATCAATCTCCAGTCCCCATTGTGGGATGGTGCCATTTCCCATGGGCAGAGAAGTAGGTGTGTGTTGGTAAATAAACAACTCTGCCTCTGTCACCTCAGAGAGAAATGAAGCTGCTCTGCCACATGCCAAGGAAACTCCAGCGTTGCTGTTGCTTCCCTCTGATGACTCCCACACCTCTATTTCTCCAGTAACTCTCTGGACAGTTAGGAAACAGACTATTTCTGTAATGGACAGTGATCTGGGTCACACTGAGTGCCAAGAGCTGGAGCCTCCTCTCTGGCCTCGCTCACAGGCAGAGCTGCAGCATCACTGCTAAATCCACCAGTGCTTCTTCCCACACTCCACAAGGGCTGGGCTGCTCTGGGACCGCACCAACCCAATCCACATTTGGCACTGCTTTCAGCACGGAAATCCTCTCTCACTTCCTCACCCCTGTATCAGTCACAACAGCAGGACACAGCTGTAACCACTGCAATAGTGGAGATGCCAGCACTGAAACCTTTCCAGGTGCCTGCTGTTCTCCTCCCACCCTATTTCCCTCAAACACAACCTTTAGGCCACCTGCCTTGCTCTACCAGTATGGATTTCCCTGCACAGGTGGGAGCAGACCCACTCCAAGCATGGCAACCTTACCACCCTTCTCTAGGGAAGGCAGGAGGCTGCCTCACTTCCCACACCTTTTACAAACCCAGATCTTGGCCAGAACATCAAAACCCTCCAAGGGTTTCCAGATAGGGAAGCAGCGAGCAGGCAATAATTGGTTTTCTGTCCAGCTGAACTTACCATCAGGAACAGCCAAAAACCATGAGTACATAAGTAAATCTATGAATCATTTTAGCTGGAGTAGCTTATTATTCAATGCATTTTAACTAATCCATCTTAAAAGGCAACTTCATGTTTACTCATACATGAAGCTCCTAAAGATCAAATAAACCTTCTTTGTTCCGGCACAGTCTGCAACAAAAAGGATTGGAATTGTACAAGTATTTTATTTCCAGCTTTCGTAGGAACTGGGAGTACAAAGCTCATGGGGTCCCTGCAAAGACTTGCCTTGAGCTGCCTGATGTTGGAGTCCCCAAAAGTCTTCTTCACACCTGGGAATGTGCTTTGTAGTGTCAGGACACAACAGTGAGCTCAGCGAATCCTGCACCAGCACAGCAGCTTCAGGACTGACATTGTGCAGAAATGCAAAGAGCAGCCTAACATAAGAGGCCTTTAGGTTCCCTGTAGAATAAAGGGAAGATGTATGTAAAATATTTGGACATTTGGGGAGAGGGTAAATGTTGAGAATTAATTCAAACTGTTGATGGTTTATTTTTTATTGAATCTTGTGGTCGAAATTGTTTTCATTTGTTATGAGAAAGAATCCATCATTTTTTCCAAAGCACCACCCAGAATCTGCCACTGGTGATGTTCTAACATCCCCAGTGCCTATACAAATAGAGAGGTCAGCTGAGATTTGTAAACTAGAGATCATAAGTTTTAAGGAATTTGTTTATTCAGCCTAGAGTCTCCAAATTGTGTACGATGCCAAAATTAAAAAGTCATCTCACTGTACTGTGTCATGTTACAATAAAAAGCTCTCCAACGTTTTGGATGTTCAGATGAGAAAGCAAATTGTAATTCATTTGTCAGCACATGCAGTTTAATTATAATTAAGTACCTCCAGCAGTCATAATGAGCAGGCAAAATGAAAATGCTGTATTTATACTTGTATAAACCTGCATTGAGTGCAAACTAAAAGCTGCCTGAATTACTCTGAAAAGTATCGGGCTAGAACTTGCACTTTTAGCTGTACTGTGCAAATACAAACACACATAAACTGTTTCCAGAGACTTGAACAGATTGACTGAATTAGGAGAATTTTCATGGGAATGACAAGAGGCAGATCTCTTCCTGATGAGAAGGCCACCACATACCAAGTTCCAAGTCCCTGTCCAAAGCATGGAGCAGAGAAACCATGCAAGAGATCAGCAGAGTCCTTTTAGTACCAGCAAAACAACATATTTCTAACTCCTCCCCTTCTTGAGAAAGGGCTGAACTACATTTGCTGAAATTTTCTGGAGTAATTCAGCATGAAACATCCAACCAGCGTGGGAAAAAAACCAAAGCAAAACAAAACTGGCAAATGATTCAAATATGATGAAGCTGCAAGAAGTTCACAGAAAATTCTAGACTGACAAGTACAAAATATTAATGGTATTTGGCAAACAAATATTCAAAATAACCATATCTGAAAATATCTACAAAGGCAGTGTATGAGAATTAAAACATTACCAGATTTCTGATAGCTGCAACTGTCGAGATGACATCTTGGGAGTGCATCTGAACCTTTCTTTCTGCACTCACAGGTAGCTTGAAGATGTGTAAAGCATTTGCACAGGCTAAATACTTCAAGTAAATGTAATGACTAATATTGCACTTGTTTTCTTTTTTATAAAGATATAGATGAATGTGCAACAGGAACCCACAGTTGTAGAGCTGACCAAGTGTGTGTCAATTTAAGAGGCTCCTTCAGCTGCCAGTGCCTTCCAGGCTACCAGAAACGAGGGGAGCAATGTGTTGGTAAGTGTGGCTTTCCATCCAGTGGTTTTCTTTCATTATCTACAGTTGCAAACTTCATATTGGTCATAAAGCAGATGGGTATGTGTGGTGTGAAACAGCTGTTTCACTTTGGAATGCAATGGAATAGTCACTTTACCACAGTAATTAATCACTAAAACATGGGAAGAGAAGCTATTTTAAGGATAATCAACACTTGGAGTTCACAAGCTGAGTTTTGCTAATAGTTCCCATTGTGTGATTGTTTGTGTTGGGGCATTGCCCAGCGTCCCAGAGATTGCCACGAGTCCCTGATGGCATCAAAGCACACCTTTCCCCTGAGATTCAGCTCCAGGTCCGTGGGGCACAGCACTCCCTCCCCCAGCCCTGCTCCAGGACTCAGCTCCCTGAGCACAAATGAGAGGTGGAAACTCTGTATGCAGGTACAGGAGAGCTGCAGCCTCTAAAACCCACCAGGCTTTATTCTCCATGCCAAGATAAGCTGTTGGCACCCTTGGGAAGCATGCAAGCATAGCATGGAATTAAATCCAAGTGCAAGGCAAGCACCACAACTCTCCTGTTCCATTCTCAGGTGGGGACATCATGCCAAAGCGTCATCCCCCTGTTCCTGCATTTGACACCTCTTTAATCACCATTTCAATGGATAAAATGCTTCTAGAACCACTCCAGCCACAAGCCTTGGGTTTGTCAGATAATAAAAACAACCATGAAGGAAGAGAGTCACATCTACACATCAGGAGGTGATACTCAATACAGCCTCTTCTAAGACACTGCACTGGTTTTATGCAGCTTAGGAGAAAAGCATTTGAGGTTGGGATTTTTTCCTCTTTCAGGGATCCTGCATTTCAAAGTGTATAAGAATTTTAATTCTTAATTTTATTTTTTTTTTAATTCTTAATCTCTTCTTTTCTTCCTAAGGCTACAGGTAAGAAACTGGGAAGATTTTAGCACACACCTAGAATAAGTTCAACTTCTGGGCATGGCTCTTTCTTCAGGATTCCAATCCAAGGGCTGTAGAAATTAGAATAAAAATTCTCATCTCTTTCCTAAGAGACATAGATCAGGCCTCAAACTGTCAAATTGGTGTAAACACAGGTGTCTCTGATTTTTCTCAGTTCTCTGTGCAGGAGTAGGATGACTAATTTGGAATGTAGGTAGAATAGTTTCGGAAGGTCACGCATTTATTTGTTTAATATCTGGGGTTTACTTGGATTTTTTATATAGCAGATAAATTATATTACTGCCATGCAACAGCACTTCTGATATCAAGACCCCAGGTCCTAAATGAAAGTCAGGAAACAGGACAGAAGTGAGAAGAAATGGGAGTGATAGACCTTTATACCTAAATGTGAACATATTTATGCATCTAAATCTATCCATGAAGAGGTCTGGAAAGTAAAATTTCCCTTCTCCTATTTAGGTCAAAACCAAGAATAACACCTGTGTTACATATTACACACTGACCTAAATTACAAGTACATCCCAACAGTTAGTACTGTCAGCATTTCAGAATAAAGCCTGTCTTTAGGGATTTTATAACAGCTTAGCCAGAAAATGTTCTTGGGGCCAGATCTTGATAGAGGTTCTCCATATGGGAGGAAATGTTTCTCAAATTTGAAAGAAATTTTTCCAGACTATTTTGGCTTGAAGGTAGAAAGAGAAAAGAGACATTTTTAACAATTGGTTGATTTTAATCTAAATTCACTAACAATTTCTGACTTTTTTTCTAATTTTTTTTTTAATTTGCTTGTCCACATACTGCCAAATGAGTCTTTTCTGAAATGCATTACAGCAGGGAGAATGAATTGTTTTCCAGCATCACTTCAAACAGATTTGGCCCAATTGATCAGATGAATCTCAACCCTTAGATCTGCCCAGAGCTGATGTGCTCAATCCCACAAGGAAAAGTCCTACTGAATAAGAGCCAGGTCCCGAAAGCATTTATGTGTATAAATGTACCAAAGCATTGCTCATATGTGTAACCCTATTTTTTTTAAGTTACTTATAAGAGCTTAGTCCTGTAAAAGTCAAGGATGGAAATCTACTGTGCCTCCTTAATTTATTCCATTTTCACTTCCAAATTTCTCTCTGCAACAAGAGTTACAGTGACAATTGCTACTGTATGGATAGCCAGGAATTTTCCAGCATAAGCCTTTTCATTCAGAATCATCCAAAACACTCCACTAAGTTCAGCCTTAAATTTGACAAAGAAACAGTTAACTTCTAAAGATTATTTTTTCACTTGATATTAAAACAAACACTTTCCTCATTATTAAAAAAAAAAAAAAAAGCCTTGGCCTCTTTTTAAACACATCCATGGTGGAAACAGCTGGAGGTAGGAAATGCAAGATCTGGCATGGATGTGGGAAGTGCCTTTCTTTGTTCCAGTGAATACTGGTCTGATTTGTGTGAGTGTTGATCCTTTGAAATGTCCCATTGTGTACAAGCCCAGAGCACAGCGTTGGATTTCTTCACCAAGCTCCAGCCGCCACGGCTCAAGGCAGCCACTGCACACACACAAACACACACGATAGTGGCTCTGGCTTTGCCTGGAAAACATGTTTTATTATTCCATTATCTCCTCCAGAATGCAGGGAAGCCTTTTAAAATGCCGAGGGGTAGGGGAATGGGGTGGCGCACGTTTTGTGTGGCAGGCAGGTGAGAGCCCTGCTCCGATGCACACCAGGAATGCTGACTCTTGGAAAGGCAGACTGCTCCACCTCAAAAGCAGAGCCTGCAAGGAGAGGCTATGGAAGGTTCTCAGTACCCGAGATGCACAGCCAGGTGTGGTGCTGCCGGGTGGGAAGGGATCCAGGACAGGCAACCAGGGGAATGGGAGCAATGAGAAACCCCTGAGGTGAAAGGTAGGGTCTGGGGATCCCTGTGGAAGCACAACCACCTGTTTCCTTTTCAGACCCATTAATTCTCTATCCTTGCCATTCCCCTGTACTTACACAGAAAATCTGGACTGTTCTTAATGGAGCTGAAAAGATTTAGTACGTGTCAGAAGTGCTGCATGCGAGTTTTTGGGAAAATGAGCTCCAAGCCACATTGGCTGTGTTGGTCAGCACCGTGCCTGATCCTGAGGGATCAGGGAAAGCTGAACAAAACACTGAGTTTTACCTACACAAAATAAACCAGACCAAGCACTACCGCAGGACTGAGTCAATAAAATAAAGTTGGAATGCACATTGAAGACAAGGAGCATAAAAGCTTGTTACAAAACAGTCACTTGCAGGAAAAGTTAAAGTGATCTTGTAATATCCAAGGAAGCAGTGCCCAGCTCACATAAGCTTTCCTCCTGCTTTTAACCAAGTGCAATTAACTTTCCTCAGACACGAGAGCAGCAGGGAAGTGCTGTGCTTCCATGTGATCTAACTGGTGTTTTTTGGTGCCCCAGACATCGACGAGTGCACCCTGCCCCCGTACTGCCACCACCGCTGCGTGAACACGCCCGGCTCCTACTACTGCCAGTGCAACGCTGGCTTCCAGCTGGCATCCAACAACCACACCTGCGTAGGTAAGGACTGGTAAGGACTCCCCAGCAGCCCCCCAGACACCAGCACACGACTGCCACACACAAACTGAAAGGAAATCAACACCAACCAGGAAAAGACTGCACTGAGAGGCTCTCTGTGAGTTACAGGAGGGTTGGAGAAAAATTTAGAGCTTTCTCAAATGTCTTATTTTGTTGGCATAGCAGATTTCCAAGGAACATCTAAAGCCTTATATTCAGTACTTAATCCTAGATTGAATTATTCTTTCAGTTCTGCTTTATTAGTTCCTGATATTATTCCCAGTTCACACGACACAGGTCAGAACTGGGAATCAAAGGAATCAATACTATACCCCTGTAGTTAAGGGTAATTACCCTCAGCACATGGTAAAGAAAGTCTTTAGGTCATATTTGAATATCTAGAAAAAGTTAAAAATTGAAACAAGGGTTGCTAAGAGTGACCTTTCAGCTGTGATGGTGCCCATAGAAATAAAACACTAAGGGAAGCTGCACAATAAAACTTTAAAACTGAAGTCCAGTTTGAAATCGTAACATCTGTTCTAGAAGGATGAGAGTAATAATAAAAGGTAACTCTGTCTGCAGAAGCACAGAGAGAATGGCTATAAAAATCAAGAGACTGGTGATGGAGATGGTCAGCTCTCCATAGATGTAATCTGTGTATATAAAATCTGTATTATATGCATAGAAAAATCAGGCTCTGTTTTCCAGCTTCCACCATCTCTTCCAAGCATTGCCAACCCTCGTCAAGCACCCTGGCATGGTGCACAACTCTGCACTGAGACAGGAATTGCTTGGTTCTCACCAAATCACAGGATTTTAAAAATTGCCCATGGACACAACAGAACCACATGACAAAAGTCACTGACTTGTCCCTTTCCACAGCTCAAATGGAAGGTGGATTCTTCCAGCACTTCACCAAACACCCCTTTCCTGGCTTTCCAGCCTCCCACCCTCATCAGGCACATTTCTACCAGGGAAAGGGGAGGAAAGCTTAAGGAGAAGATTTGTGGATGGATGGTTGCTGCACCAAGACAAACTCTCACATCTGCCACAGCAGCACTTGACAGCTGTAGCTATTACATTTGTGTCACGACTTCTGCCTGTATTGAAAATGGGTCAATATTTCTTGGAAAATGAACAGAACTGGGGCTTTGGTCACTGAATTTATTCCTCCTGGTAGTACTGGAGGAGGAATGATGTACATCCTTTGCACTGTTGCCAGAAATGAACTCGGAGGGGAAAAAAAAGACTTTGTGATGAGTTTTCCCTATTATCATTCATTTTCAGGATGAGGAGGTTGATTATGCAGAGAATTCATATCCTCTTCATTGGTTTCATTTTTCTGAGTGCCTCATCTTTGTCAGTTTTTAGGTGTATCTGTAAATTTATAGTGTTGCTGACATTTGTAAGTCATGAACTCAAAGGTTTTTCTCTAAGCACAGCTCTCTGCTCAGGGAGATATCTGATAAACACAAACATGAATTGAAAACATGCAGGATGGAACTACAAGGGAAAACACTAAAATCTACAGACTGACAGGAGCAGCAGTTAATCAACAGTCTGTGCCAAACAAGGGCTATAGATTCCAGAGGTGATTAGACTTATATAAACTTCCCATTAAAAACTGCTTCTCTTCTCATACCAGTGTCCTCAAAATGTTCTTGGGATGGGCAACACCATGGAAAATGTAGCACAGAAAAATACCTTCCCCCAATATGGTCTAGGCCTTAGAGCTCTGCAGAACTCTACTGGCCTCAAAGGCTCATGTTATAATTGCAATGGAATTTAAAAGAACAAATTTTCAGAGTAATAAATAGCTCAAATAAATCTTAACCACTGCATGCTGAGAGGTCTTATCAGTATGTGTTCCTTATATCAATTATTTATAGAGACTTGGCATTTCATACCTGAAAAAAAGGCGCTGGAATGTGGAGCTTAATAGCCACATTAAACATTTTTGGGAGAATTCATCACACATTAGAATAACTCTCATTCCTGGAAAAATACTGGTTTTTACATGGAATGTAAAGCACAGATCTAACATTGCTCCAGTGTCTGCAGATCTACATTGATACAGCCAACTGAGCTTCTGCTGAGCAACAGGCCCAGCCTAAGGACTAATCCACCAAGCCTAATTACCACCTACACAAGAAAAACATCTAATTTTTCCTTTCAGACATAAATGAATGTGATGCCAACAACCCATGTGCACAGCAGTGCTACAATATCCTGGGTTCTTTCATTTGCCAGTGTAATCCAGGCTTCGAGCTAAGCAGTGACAGAATCAACTGTGAAGGTGAGACTTTTATTTTTGTCTTGAAAAAGCAAATTTTTTCTTTTTTGTTTGCCCTGAAGCCTTTCTGTGAACTAAGGGACAGAACAGAAGTGGAGACACTCTGGGCAGAGTTTGTAGCCAAAACCCTTAATTTATTTATTTTTTATGGTACAAAGGAGGCTAATTCATACCTGAGTAGCTGCAGCTGCTTTCAGGTACAGGTAAGAATGGGTCTCTCTACAGCAAGTGCAAAACAAGACAGAGATTGCTGCACTTCAGATCCCAAGTGGGAAGAAAGAGGTTTCTGAACCCTGATTGCACAAATTCCCTGGAATTGTGGGTGGTCTAATGCTGATGATCATTAAATGAATCAGAAAGGAATGCACACCAAAAACAAGGGCAATTTTGTGTGCTGTTAGGCTCCTCTGAAAACAAAACCTCCAATTCCTGATTTTAAGGGGGCCACTAGTGTGCTTTTGAGGTGCTTTGCAGCCTGTGTACACAAACAGCATGCCTCCTGTAAGATTATACAACCAACACTTTATTTCCTCTGCCAGAGGCACCACAGGGGTGCCCTAATCTCCTTTTGGACACATGATGACCTCACCCTTAGAGCCCACATCCTTTCTACCAGCCTTGAGGGCAGAGAGCTCCCTGCTTCAGCACTGCCCTCCCCAGTGAGCTGGAAGAGCTGTTACAGATGCTCCCTCAGCTAAGCCAAGCTGCTTAACCTAATCCTATTTGAACAGAACAGGGAACAGCAAGCATGCAGCCTCCAAGGACATCCCTGAGCCCAGCCCAAGAGCTGGGCTCAGCTCAGAGGTAGGAGGAGGGAGATCTGTGCTTTCCAAGCCAACCCCTCCTCTTGATGGGTTTAAATTCATTTCCTGTTGATGGCATCCACTGTTCAGTTCTGTTCCACACCAGGCTTCCCTCATGAGGGACTGATGGATACACGAGGATAAAGAAGCAGGAGAATGGTATCCACTGATTATTATTAGAAGGCAAAAAAAAAAGACCTTTCCCAGAGAGCTACTCCATGAGCATAGGGCACAAGTACAAAGGCAACATTTTTGCCTTACTAACTAATCTCACAGCTGTGGGCTTTTTCCTCAAAGTCATCACATTTTGGAATACTGCAAGTATACACAATTTCAAGAGTTATTTTCCCAAACCTGTTCTCAAGTCTAATTTAGCTTCTGCTTCCTCAAATCCAAATCTTTTGGAGGCTTACTAACAAAATTCCAGCAGAGCTCACCCTTCCATTCTCAAGGTGTTAAGCAGCACTTTTCAGGTTTTGGATAGTTCTTTTTAGATATTTTTTTTTCCCCAAGCATCCAGCTATTATATTTAGTTCTGTACCAAGGTACATTTTAAAAGCCAATAACACAAAGCTCTTTTGCTCTCTGCAGACACTGACGAATGCAGAACCTCAAGTTACCTATGTCAGTACCAGTGTGTGAACGAGCCAGGGAAGTTCTCCTGTGTGTGTCCTGAAGGATACCAGGTAGTAGGAGGCAGGACATGCCAAGGTAAGTGCCCTCCCCTTGGCAGGCTCAGCCCTGCATTATTTACACCACTTCAGGCTAAGGGTGATTGCTAGCTAAATGGTTGTATTGCATGACAGGATTACTGTGCTGATAGCAGAAGATATGTTGATAAAGCACTTGATGATTCATTAAATATCTTCTAATCTTATTTGAATCCTTCAGCTCAAACTCCAAGTCCTTTGGATTCCTAGGACAAAATTTCAGTTTTTCCAGCCCTCAGGTAAAACTTGCATTGGATGTCAAGGTAGTGGCTCTAAATTTGAGATCAACGTCCCTAAATAAATCCAAGTCATTTTTTACAGACATGAAACATGGCTTTATATCATGTTTCTTTTCAGAGAGATTCCTAAATCCTGCCACAGTAAAAATTAAAGATATGTTTCTTCTGATAAAGGAGAAAAAAATGCAAGCCTTCAGCAGCTTAGATAATTCATGTGTAGAAAAATAAATGTTCTGGCCAGGTGCCATCAAATGCCAGGATTTTCAGGTTTGTGGTTTTTTCTCAGTGGTGCTGATAGTCTCTGCATCTTATTAGAGAATATTGCAGAACAATATATTAAGTGTAAGAAATATTGCTTCTGTAATGCAGAACCGGATTGAACAGAACATATTTTTAGAAATAAGAGGTGTGATAATTAGGTCCAGAAAACATGAGAAAATAACTCTTCCTTAGCAGTATTTTGTCTTACAAAATCCTGATTAACTTCTTTCCCTTTTGAAGAACAGCAGCTGACACTGAGCATTGTGGGATGGTTGATTTAAGCATCTAAAAACCTGTTTGTGCCTTCCAAGAGATTACATTTGGATAAAGCCTTTCTGTGCCTGTATGAAATTTAGGAGACCATGTGGGTAGACAGTGGAGCTCTGGCACTGACAGGAAATAGAGCATTAATACAGTGCAAGGCTCACAGTCTCCACCTCCCTTCAGGGTTCTTTTCTCAGGCAAAAGAAGCTCTACTTTGAACAATAAACAAGTTTCCACTATTCCTTCTAAAGCTATTTTGGTGAAAATGTAGCCATTAATGAAGCACTTTAGACCATGAAACCCAGGTTACAACAACTGAGAAGCTGCAAAAGGCAGGCAATCGCAATTCTTCCTTGAGACCTTTTTCCTCTGTCTGCAGGACACCTTTGGCTGTAAAATCATTCTTTGCTAATTATAAACTTGACAGCACTTCCACAGTTGCATTATATATGATTAATGTGCATCTCCACTCGGCTAAAAACATTCAGTCTCGATTAACACCCAATAAGCAAGTTTATTCTGCTTCTGCACACAGAAACCCTTTATAGCCAGGTCCCAGAAAACAAGACAAGGACATGGAAAGCTGATGGGCTTCAACAGACAAGCAGGTTTTTTTGTAGTACCTTTGTAGCAACCCTGTTTCTATCTGCTTTGACACAGTCCTTCCTCCTTCCTCCTAGACATAAATGAGTGTGAGACCACTAATGAATGCAGAGAGGATGAAATCTGCTGGAATTACCACGGAGGGTTCCGTTGTTACCCCAGAAATCCTTGTCAAGAGCCTTACGTCCTTACCTCGGAGAAGTAAGGGAAAAATTAAATCTTGTGTTTTAGGCTCATCCTCAAGAAGAGGCACGATGGAATGAAGCAGAACGTTGTATTTTAATGCCTTTTCCTGTGCTCCTCCCCCTGTTTGTGTGGCAGCCGCTGCGTGTGCCCGGTGTCCAACGCCATTTGCCGGGAGCTGCCCTACTCGGTGGTGTACAAGTACATGAGCATCCGCTCCGACAGGACCGTGCCCTCCGACATCTTCCAGATCCAGGCCACCACCATCTACCCCAATACCATCAACACCTTCAGGATCAAGTCTGGCAATGAGAACGGAGAGTTCTACCTGAGGGTGAGTACTGGGGGCACTCAGACCCTGCCTTCACACCAACCCCAAAGGTCCCCATAAGGCTTCCACAACACCCCAGTGTTCAGCAGCTTTTTGATGTTTCCTTACCAAGTGTGCTGGGTTTCCAGTTTTTAACAAGCCTTTTACTTTCCTACTTGAAAACCCTAAACTGTGACTCCAACTGTTTCTTTCAACTCAGGAATATTTAGCAATCCTGGGACACGCATGTCAGATTCACACAAAATAGCTCCCTGCCTTCCCCTCTCTGTACCAACACCTCAGATAAATCTATTTATGACACAATTATAGAAAGATTCCTTGTACAATTACATTAATTACATTTGTCATTTTGCAAAAGAAGAAGTCAATAACAGCATTCTAGAAATCTGTGCCCCATCCCAAGCTAAGCTCAGGCCAACTTAGAGTGGTGTTGAGATAACTAAACCTTTATTTCCCATAGGAAAAACCAAGGAAGTTCAAAATACTTGGGATAGCAGTATTTCCTGTTAGTGGGATGCCTTCAAGTAGATACACATGAATGGGAGTGTCTAGAACATCTGCTTTTTAAGGGGTTTTTTGGGAAGAAATCTCATTTTCTTGTACCCCTATAATATTTACAAATTCGTGGGAAATCCTTCCTTCATTTGTGGCTTTACACTCAGTAAAACAGATTCAGCACAAAAACCTTCTATCAGAAATACAGTAATTGGGAGATTTTAATGTTTAAATATTTTCCTTCAAATCAGGAGATTATGGGCTTTTGATAGTACAAGTGTACCAAGCTGTGGTATTGCCATTTTTACCCAATGTTTTATCCCACCATGTTTACCCAAGCTGGGAACAGGGAACTACTCATCCATATATCATTTGTTGTGACATAAATCCAGGGGAAAACACTGGATTACAGGTTACACATCAAAACCCCCTAACTATCCCCAAAATACAAACATCTATTCACTTAAAAGCAAGATCACTGCAGGTCTCACTTGGGTTAGACCCCAGTGTCGCCCTCAGACTGACCCTTGGAGTAACAATTCCCACCTCTTGTTGCCACCCAACAAGAAAATCACAGGCCTTAAATAAGGAAGCACGTGTTTATTCCTGCCAGGGGACTGTGGTAAACAAAAGCTTACTTGGAAGTTATTCCTACTGTTGTAGTAAAATGCTGAGCTGGCTCCTGGATGCAGCAGATGGATTGGATTCATCTGTGCACCCAACTCATGTGACACGGGGAGAAAATATTTGTAGTAGGCAGAGATGGAGTTGACCCTTTTATCAGCATCTGGAAAAGGCAAAGCTGTTTGACAAACCAGCAGCAGAACCCCTGCTTGGGAAAAGAGCTTTGAAACAAAACAAGATGGGGATAGCAAAAGGCACACACCAGTAACAAAAATTCCCAGCATTTACAAGGACAGCACAACTTCTGGAGTATGAGTCACAAGACAAATTTTTGAGTTTCCCTCCACTGAACAAACTACCTCACTGTTAAAGACATTAGGGCTCTTGTTTTACTTGTTCTCTCTCTATTTTAAAACCTGGTAGATGGGGTTAAAACACAGACCATCTTGGGATACATTACCACTTCCCACATCCTCTGGGGGAGTCAGCATAACCAGAAACAGATTTTGCAGCACAGTTTATTCCTGTGGGCCTCAGTCAGGTGGAGTTTTCCCTGCAGCAGAGGCAGGTGTGAGGTTAGTCACGGCCCTTTGGAAGTGTTTAAAGCACCCTTGCAGCCTGTGCTGAGACAGAGCAGTGACACAGCAGCAGGGACGCCGCTGGGGGTTGCTGTGGGCTGGACTGAGCTGTGCCGTTGTTGTTGCAGCAAACCAGCGCGGTGAGCGCCATGCTGGTGCTGGTGAAGTCCCTGTCAGGCCCCAGGGAGCACATCGTGGACCTGGAGATGCTGACAGTGAACAGCCTGAACTACCGCACCAGCTCGGTGCTGCGGTTAACCATCATCGTGGGACCCTACGCCTTCTAGTGCTTGCCACAGCTCCGCTGGCACTCGCAGCAGCCAAAGAATATTACCGGAAAGAAAGCACTTACTATTTTTATTTATAGATTTTGCTCTCTTTTTTTAAAAGAATTTGTTTAGTAAGTTGATCTCTCTTATTCACACGTTACACCTGTAATTCCAAATTAGTAGATGTGTTCCATAGTATAACATGGGCATTGTCACTTTCTGTATAAAGATTTAAATCTTTTTTTTATTACCTTCCTTGGACTAGATACATACTATGCTTTTATATGAGAACTGTATGTTCATACTATCCTGTAAAGCTTCACACACCCTTCCTAGCCAAATAGGTCATGCAATTTAAAAGTGATCTTCTGTTTTGTTTTTATTTTAAATTCTAATGCAGCTACACTGAATCTCAAAAAAGAAAAAAATTATGTAGTACAAATGATACACAAAGTAACGGTTATTTGATAAGCTAAAATATATTTCTCATTTTTAATTACTTTGTAACAAAAGGTAACAGTAAATAAAAATCTATTTCTGTAGACATTTATGTGCTATCACAGTTGGTTTTTCTAATCTGGGTTGGAGGTAAAGTGACATTGTGAGAAATGCTTTGCATCAGGTTTTTGTATGCAGATTGTGTTAACCATACCATGGAATAACATTACGCTCTCTCCAAGAAAAATAGACCATAGGAAGAAAATGTCTCCAACAAAGAAAGAAACTCCAAATGGGAAATCACCAGGCAGGGCACAAATGTCCATGAGAACACTGTTGGTAGTTACTGCTCAGAGGGAGGCAGCATTTTCAGACTGAAGATAACATACTATTTTCCAGAAATATTATGTTGTGTACTAAGAATTGAGTGCATTTTCTTATTAAGTTATATCATTTTCAGGCACTCGGTCCTGTTCTTGCTCTTACAACTCAGATGTATCATGTACAGTGTTCATAAAATTTATTTCTAATTCAAGAACTAATAACATCTTTTGTAATATGTAAAATCTTATTTCTTGTTTAAAATGTAATAGTTAATCCTTTGATGTACAAAATTTTTAATAAAGATCTCTTACCATACTGTATTTGGTCTCTTTTGAGGTAGTTTGTTACTACTGCTGCTATTGTCACGTACTGGGGGAGTTGGCAAAGCCGTGCTGAGGTCTAAACAGCCAGAGGGATCCAGATCTCAGCCTGTACAGGATGAGTTCTTGGAAGACTCACAACACAATTCCTTTGTAGAAGAACAAGCCTGCTGCCTACTGAGATTTAGTTTTACTGACAATAAAAATTCACTCCAGAACAAAACTTAGAACAGGCCACAACCACTGTGGTTGAGGGCAACACATCCCCCTGCCCAGGCAGACTGCAGAGCAGGACCCCATTATCCAATGATCATTCCTTCAGGAAGTCATTTGTGGCTTTAAACAAACACTTCATCTGCCAAAAGGCTCTGAGCACGTGGCTGCAGCAGAGGCCAGGAAATCGTGCTGGTGCTGGGTCACGTTCTCCTTGCCTGGGGCCCGAAGCAGTGGGGTGAGACCCCCGGCACTCCTCATCCCTCCCAGCAGGGAGGGGCTCACCAAGACAAATCCAGTTGCTCTGTAGTGGGATTTAACTGGGGTTTGCCATGGTGAAAAGTCTCTGCTACAGAGTTTGGCTTGTAGGGAGCTCCTTCCTCCCCATTCATCGCTACAAATCCACTCGGTCTGAAAGGCAGCTCCTCATTCCACACAAGCACTGAGCAAGATGCCTCCAGTCTCCTGCTCCTCCATGCAATTCCCGTGGCAAATGGCACATGCTCACATCTATACATCCTTTAATTAACTTTGTCTCTCAATGTAGGTCCTCCTCGCAAGCTGTGCTGCCCCTCAGGCCCCCCCCTCCACTCCCAACATCAGCACTGTGCTTTTACACCAACTTTAAACTTCAAAATTGTGCAATTCAGCATTGCCCACTACAAGAAAATCAGTTTTGATGCTTTTATGGGCAATTCTCTCTTGAGAGGTGCCCAGAGGAGGCTCAGGTGGCTTTGCCTCCTTAAGACCCCAGACTTGAAGGGCACCAGGCTGGTCCCTGGAGCAAATTAAGGAACCACAAATCATCCCTGAAGTCTCCAAGCTGCCAAGCTCTGCCCCAAGGATTTAATCTACCAGTTTTTATATCAGTTTCACCAACAGCCGTTTTAAGCCTTCCTTTTAAAACTCTGCTCATCTGACAGGAATCCCAAACCGATCATTACATATAAAAATATTTATACACCTCTCAAAGGGCAGAAGCAGCAGAGGCAGTTGCACCTCACACATGTACCCAAGTCTTCCTCAGCCTGCACAGTCCTGCACACCTCACTGTGCAGGATACTTGGCTCAATCCGCTTTTACACACAACTGCCCTGCTCCCTGTCTGTTAGCAATATCCAGGTGTCCAGCAGACCACTGAGAGCCCAAAGTGACAGAGGTTGTCACACAGCTCAGGAGTGCAGATCCAGCCATGTGTCACTATTCTGCAGGCTGGAGGAGTTCTTCTGACCTGAAGGAGGTCATAGGGTGTGGGCAGCGCTTCCATGAGAGCCAGGAGCTGGAATAACAGCAGCCCCTCCAAACCAAAACAGGAGCTGAGCTGAGCAGAAACTGGCAGGGGGTGGTTGGTTTTGTTTTGGGTAGGGGTGGGGTACGTGACTGAGCATGAAAGGAGCCCACAGTCAGGAGGAGAAGATGGTTCAGAGCCTGAACAAAGAGAGGTTTTGTACACCAAAAAAACCTGCATGTTTTTAGGAGGGAAACCTACAGGTCCTCCAGTTCTCTAGGCAAGCAGAGCTTCACCTGTTCCCTACAAATTGTACAGAAGTGCAGCAAACATGCAACGAGAGTTTGAAGTGCTACTTGGATTATAAGGGACACTAAAATCCCAAGAAATTCTATGAGAGCAGAGTGTTTGCTCAGCCTTCTCTGTATCCCACTGCCATGACCACACTCCAGGAAGGATTCTCATATAAATCTGTCAATGTTGGAGAAGAGTCTAAATAAGGATCACCTGCAAAGTTTAGTATCTTCTCAGAAACAGAAAACAGGGAGAAAAGAGAGGGAAAAAATGGGACTGAGTAAACAGAACTTAAGGAAATCAAAATGCAAGTTCATTCACTTCTCCAGGACCACCTGAACACAGTGCAGTGGGATTATTTTGCTTGGAAGGCTCACAAATGCAAGTTTGTTGTTGAATCCCGTTTCCATGGCTGCAAAGAGTTGCTTGTGTTTTGAATGATCATCCGTGTTTCTAACTTTATAAGTCTCCTAATAAAATATAGAACAGCTGCTGCCCCAGTCAGCTGTTGAGCATATGGAGCCCACCAGGGACAAAGCCCACTGTTAACACAGAGAATTATTTTTAACGCCCTCACATATCTAAACCTCCCCATCATCTCAGCAAAATGGCACAATTCCACACTTCCCAGCTGGGGGAACACCTGCGTCATGCAAAACTGAACTGGGCTGCATCTGCTACAAAACCCAATTTTATTTCATCTGGCCAGCAGAAAAAAGTGATCAGCCTCAGTGCACAGGGCAAAAAGTTAACTGTGCTCTATATCTGGGGAAAAGCAGATGTCTAGTTAAGATGTTTATACAGCAAACATTTCTGTATATATTAGGAGGAAAGAGAGCTGTTTAATAAAACAGGGTTGGGTTAGAGTTGCCAAAGCAAATTTGAAGGGCAGTACAACAGCTTTTGTAATTTTTGCATGGGAAAAGATATGAAATCCTGTTTTATATTGATATTGATTATGTGCATCAAACAAGTTTGTTTTTTTTTTTAAGTAAGTGACCTCCAAGTTAACTCCTTAAAGTCTCACACTTACTGTGTGTATTTGCTCAGCAGAAAAAAACTGCAAATATCACATCACAGAAATATGACAAGGCAGCATTGAAGGCACCCCCTGATTTATTCTCTGCTATCTCAGCAATCACCTTGATGCTGGCTAAAGGACCAAGACACATAGCAATACTCCCTGCAGACCAAAATACTGGAATCAGGTGAGCTCCAGGTTTTGTTTGCCAACACCTTCACTCTGCCACTCACATGCTTTCTCCTGAGATAAATTATTTTGCTTTCTGATCCAGAATCCCAGTGGTCCCAGAAGCAACATCAGCACTCTGCATTCCTGCTCCCTCACAGAAATGCATCTGGATAATTAGTATTTTTTAATGTTAATATTTTTGTAACTTCTACCTAACCACAAAGTACATTTATATTCAAACAGGATCAGCATTCAAAAGGTGCAGCTCTCAGCTAAGCACTCCAGCAGCCCCTGCCCTGCAAACACACTCTGCTGCACTTCATTGCATTGCTGTAATAAAACATTCTTTTTTTTCTCTCCCCCTCAACCCTTAAGACACCCACTAAAGCTTCTGCAAGTCCACAAAATCTCCCAAAGCAAAGACATGGCCTATCCCCATCCATACACCTGAACAAGCACACAGAAAGGCTTTCAAATGGAGCAGCCTGCCAGCTGGGTTGACAAAAGCAACATATTTACGCTGTTAAACTCTGAAACCACAGCCATGGAAGTTACACAGGCACCTCAAGGTTTAAATCCTGCCAGTGCCACTCCAGAAACATCTCAACCTGTGACCACCTCCTCTGGAGAGTCACATTTTCTTCTTGCACTGGAGTGTTTCTGGAGTATCTCTGTGCAACATACAGGAATGTTTCCTATACAGAATATATACAACAAACACCCAAGTGGGAAGTCAAAAGAGCAAAATTCCTGCAGGCGGCATGGAAACTAGGAAAACAAACAAATTTTGGAAGCTGGGAGAGCAAGGGCTGCAGAGGGGAAGCCAACATACCAAAACAGCAGGGTAAAAGGCATTATTAAAATCAATAAGTCATTCTCTGAGAAGCTGAGGCTGTACATGAACACGGCAAATGGAAATGTTCCTGAGCTCTGGAAGGTCAGGGGTGAAAACAAACACGGCAGGCCAAAGGAGCAGCTTGCAAAAGCCTGCACTGGCAAATCAAAACTCTCCCAATCACAGCAAAAGCAACATCCCAGAAGGCTGATGGGGCCAAGGGGGGACCCACACATCAGGGAGACAAGCAAAAAAAAATAATGCCATGGCAAAAAAAATGAAGTTAAACTTTCTATTGTATGCCTGGAGGAGGAATTTGGCACAACAGCACTGTGCCAGAGCTGCTCTTACAGGCAACATATTAAAGGACCTGCCCCAGACCAAGAAGTGGATAAAAGCAGGGGAACAGAACATTTTGCTAATGATATCCAGTTGTTCAGGTAAAGATGAGCATTCTCTGGAAAACAGAGCCCTTACAGTGCTCTGAATATTGAGCAGGAAATGCCAAATAAAACCAAAGGGGATAAATGCAAAGTGATGCACATGCAGGAAGTTATCCCAGCTTTATTTGAACAGCAAAGGCCTCTGGACTGACCACCACCTCCCAGGAGAGCATCAGGGTTATGGCACACCATGCAAAGAGGAAACCACAACTCCACAAAGCTAATCCAGCATCAGCAGTAACTGGGGATCAGAGCAGGGGATGAAGCTGAACCTTTGCACACTTGTGCAAATGCACCACAGCATAAACACAGCTTGGAGTTTGGGTCCTGTCCCCCTCTTACAGCAGGATGCTGGGAATGTTAAAGCCCAGACCAGGCTGAGATGTAACTGCACACTTCCACAGCAAAGCCTCCCAAGAGCCATTAAATACGTGGCTGTCCTGGACAGGAGCCGCTCCCCTGGCACCCGCAGGCACAGGGGAAGTGTTTCCAGTTTGCCATCGGCAGCTCTGGAGCTGTTGCACGCCCTTGCCAGGAGCTCTGCCGTCAGCACCAGCTCTTATGATGCCAAATGCCCAAAACTTGGAAATGCCACCAAAGGAAGAAGGGATCAGCCTGCACAGAGCATGTTGGTGCTGTCTCCATGGCCTGCATTAGTGAGGTTTTTGTGTAGTTGCTGCCAGCACAGGGTTCCGTGCCCAAATATCACACCCAGCTCAGCAGCGGCCACAACTGCATCAAAGCCTGCTCAGCCAGCAGCAAATGTTTGCAAAAAAAGTCACCTTCAAGGGAGAAAAATTTCACTTCTGCCCAGTTTAAAGGCACTGCCTTGGGGGAAGGCAGCAGGAACCAGAGCACTGCAGACAATGGTGTTTCCAGGAAAGCTGTTTCTGTACACACTAATTAGGCATGAATTGATCCTTGGAGTGATTAAAACAGAGATTTGCATTTGCTGCTTTCTCTCCCCAAAATAAATCTGGTTTCAGACAATTTTTGCAACCCAGGATCACTCCAGAGACTGTACCCCAATATTCAGTAGGACTGTTTTCTTTCAGGAGAGCTCTACAAGTTGGCAGAGGCAGGTAGGCAGAGGAACATGAACCAACATGCCAAGAACTCCCTGCAAGGCCTGTGATCCTGTACTAAAAACCAAATCACAAGGATCAAAATAGTAACATGAAAATTTAATGGGGTCAGGAGATTTCTGCCTCTGCTCTGGTATGCTGAGGAGGAAAAATTTGAATTGTACAGTGAACATGTCCAATAAAGCACTGACATTCCATGGACAATCAACCATACCAGGCTGAAAGCTGCTCAGTTCTAACACAAGTAAACATTTTGCTTATGTTTCCTTACTTGTTTTAATTTTTTTTACCTGCATTCTCTGGGGTGACAGAACTTAACAGGCCACAGTGCCACTCCTGTGAAGCTTCATTTTGTGCTTTGCACAAAGGCTGTTTGTGTATGAGTGTAAAGAAAAGCTGGAGAGCCATCACACCCACAGTAATCAAAGATGCAGATAAAGCTCTCCTGAAGGATTACTCACATACCTGCTACAGGTGTAGGATACAGAAAGAAATGAAGATCCACTCAGTACCAACATCCCACCCAAATCCACCTGCCTGCAGGTACCCAGGTAATGGAAACACATCTCTAAGCTGGCAGCTTGTTGGCACAAAAGAAAGCACTTAAGTCACTATTCATCTTGTCATAATTTGATGCTTGTACCTAGGCCAAAATCCCTAAACCAGGCTATTTGCAAATGTTAAGTCCAGTAGCTTGGTATGTTTCTCTTCCCCAGACTGGGATAAGCATTAACCAGCTCAGGAAAAAAAATAAAACATACTCATAAAATTTCCAGATTCTGGTTTTTTGCCTCTATTACTGAATTTACAAGATTATTTTGAATTTGAGCGCTGAGTGTTCAAGCACATTTTGGAGAAGGGTGGAACACCCCCAGCCCTTCTTTCCTCTGTCTTTTCAGTGGGCTTTGGGCAGCACCACAACACATCCTCCATCACAGCATATTCTTATTTGAATTTAACCCTTCCACTGCTGTTACACTGCTGCAGGGATATTTTTTAGCTCTGCACAGCAGAATATTTCTTAGCCCTTGGGATCAAGCAGATTTGCACACACTCAGACACTTGAGAGCAAGGTTTTTGGTCTGCTTGCTCCCGACCAGCATCACCCAAAATGAAAATACTGTGCTTCAGGCAGGGGAAAATACTTCCTAGAAATTTAGAATGATCACCCTGGCCTTGAAAATTAGACAGCGCTTTCAAGCAGTGGAAGGTATTTGGTGATGAGGGGGTGCTGCCTCACACCACAGGCCCCAAACCCCCTCTGACCAGCTATTTAACCTGGGGTGTTTCAACAGCTGTCCTCGGCAGAAGCTTGCTGAGGTTGCCTGGAGCCCCCAAAAGGATGTAAAATATTTGTAGTAATTTCCCGAACAAACCCAAGAGGCTTCCTCGAAGCAGAGCCCTCAGCTCTGTTGACTTGAGTTTTTAAAAGGTAATATAAATTCCACTTACGCTGGTTTGTTTTGATGTTGAAAATTGGTCTCCATAGACATGGTTGAAATCATGCCCTGCAGCACCGAGGCTGGAGCCAACAACCACACAGCCCTTCGCCAGTGCAGAGCTCAGGAGGCTTCAGAGGTGTAAATGCCATCCCAACCCAGCACAGCAGCACCAGGAGAGCACAGGGAAAGGGACAGGGTGCCCCATCCCACAGGGAAAGCCCACAGCTGTGGCCACCCAGGCACTGGGAGAAGTCTGTGGGGCTCCCCCACATCATTCTCAACCCATTGCTCACACATCTCCTTCACCAGGCACTGATAAGCCTTAAAGAGCACATGGCAAGCCTAAAATATTAATTTTCGTTAATTTTTAAAGCCTCATTGCCCTGTAGGAGCTCCCTCGAAGGCTGACATGCAGCTAGGATCACAGCAGCGTTTGCCAAGCAGAAACAGCAATAAAAAGAAATCAGGGTGAGACAAACAGGGGGAATATATGGAGAACTGACAAGTCGAGGTTTTTATATGGAAATTTATATCGAGGGTAACATTCCTGTCTAACACAAGCATTTTAATACTTCCGGATGCAAGCCCCAAGCCAAAATCCAGTGAGGTCTGATGTTACGATAGTGTTTAAGCTCAGGGATGCTGAACGTTTTGCAAGAGCTACAGGTTTTCCCAGCGCCAAAAACCATGCAGAAGAACAACAAAAAGGCTTTTAATTCTGCCCCAATGACCCCTCCACACTGTCCCAGCACAGAGCAATGGCAGAGCAGAAACGAGTCCTGAGGCACCAAACCGCCCAAGCAGATTTGAACACAGAGGTGCTGCGGAGCCTGCCCACCCCATCCCCAAAAAAGGCAGGGAATGGCCTATATTTGGGAAAGCATTATTTCCTTGAAACTGTTTTCTTCCCTTCTGCAGCCCTGAGGCTGCTTCAGCCACCTCCTGCACCGCCCTGGGGTGGTTTTGCAGCGCTCCCTAGCACTGCAAATCCCAGGCAGCAAGGAGGAATTCCCTGGAAAGCTGGCTCGGGCTGGGATAAGGCACAGGACGGCCTGGTTGAGGGGGATATCAGGCCGAGATCAAACCAGGAGACGTTGCCCAGGTCAGCAGTGCAGCAAGCGTGAGCCCACGAGCGATAAAGTGTTCAGAACAGCTTGTCCCGGAGCTGCCGCTGCTGCTCTGCGGCTGCCAAGGCCCATTTCTGCTTGGTTTATGCACCATGCCAATTCCTCCCCTATAAGATTAAGCTGCCTCGAGGCAATTTCAACTTACACATCTGATATTTGGAGCATTTGCTATGCTCTGCAGCTCAGGAGCCGGCACAGCCCCTGTGCTGCCGCTTCCCCTTTTCACCTCACGTCACCCTTCTCAAAGGCACTTGCTCCCATTTAAGGGCTCACACACCTTTTCTGTGATTCTCAGACATCAAGGGAATAACATTTCTCTGAAGAGCAGGACAGAACCATCAGTGCCATAGAGATCAACACTTCAGGGGCATCAACCTGACAGTAAAGAGCACAGGATCTGCTCACTTGGATATATCCATCATCCTGCAGAAGAGTTTCCCCCTCTTAAGATTGTTCAGAGCTCATGAAATCCACTAATTAATCACAAATACCGAACCTAGAAACAAATAAACGCTGTTTGAAGCCTAAAAGCTTGGTTTCAAGACCATTCCGAGTGGTTCCAAGTTAAAAAGGCAGATACCCAATTAAAAATATTCAATAATCTCGAAAGTCTCCAAATTCCTTATTTGTTTATTTATCCAACTACACATGAATAATTTTAGTCTAGCACAGGCCTGTTTGGGTGCCAGATCATGTTTGCAAGTCTGCCCTGTGAAAGGCAAATGTACAGTTGAACTTGGATGCTATGCAAGTATCAGCCAGCTATTAGCAGTGATTGCTAAACAATTTTTCCAAAAATTAGATCAAACAAAGCTCAATGCCTGTGGTTGTTGCTGGTTGCCTCTGTGAGGAAAACAGTTACTAATACACAACTGGTTGGGCTCAAATGATAAATGCAATTAAAATGCTGCATTTATCTTGCTAGAACAGTAACTCTACTTTATGGAGATTTTCTTTTCCAGCACTAAATCAAATTTCTGTACACACCAACAAGATGGACAGACCTAAAGGAACACTTGTGTGCACAGGAACCACGAGCATCTTGATTTAGCTCACAAAACACCAGAAAATTTTGCAGATGCACCTCCAAAACCATTGGTTAAACCACTCAGATGAAACAGTTGTGTAAGAGTTATAAAGAAGACCATGGAAAAGCAGAAGAGGAAAGAAACTTCCTGAGGGTTTGGCATTGTTACTATTAGTGATGGCTGAATTCATTTTGCCTCATTTCCAATGCAGTCAGATCTTCAAATAAAACTTGAACACCATCTGTTTGCCATGATCCAGAGACAACAAGCATTGGAGACCAGGAATCATGACGATGGCAAAAGTTATACGCAGGTTTTGCCTACCAGATCCAGTCTGGGACCTGTGAGAAAGGCTCTACCTGGAACTAGGGAAAAAGTTTCCTCTAAATGCAAACCCATTTCTAACTGAATCAGCATTGGATGTGTGGAAAGAATATATTTACAAGGGAAAAGATTTTACAAGAAAATTTTGCAAATGTAATCAATTCCTGCACGGAAAGAGTCTCTGGAACAGCAGGGCAGAAAGCACTGGCTTTACAGCAACTGGGCAAGAATGGTTTGCAAAACCTCTGCACCTCAATCTGTGCTATAATTATGCAGCTCATTAGTTTAATCACTAACAACTCCAGACTCTTCATGCTGAAATCAAGAGTGTTGTTTCTCTGATCTGGGAAGCTCTCAGAAATCAATTTCTTTAAAGCTGAATTTTTTTAGAAGCTTGACAAAACTGGGAACATTAAAACTCTATATATTCAGGAACTGAAGTAAATCAACTAAATAAACATCCAAAAAAAGCACCAAGAAAAGCCCTAGAGCAAACTTAATTGTGATAACTGAATTTAATGATGTTAAATGGCAAAGCTCATCATAAAAAAATTACAACTGAAACTTCCCCCCAGTATTACTCAGGGCAGGTTTCACTCCACTTAACTCGGACAACAGGAACAGGATTCACAATTCATTTAGTCAAGGAAAACCTGTGGGGAGCAGGAGGGCTGAGGAAGCATATCCATAATTAATTCCATTTGGAGGCCCAGTTATGATATGAGTGTGCACTAATCCTTCATTTTCCTTCCCTCAAATATTTGTGCTCCTAAATTTGTAGCCAAGATTTGCACATTTCCCTGCATGAGAACAAATCTGTGCAAGGCTTTGCTCTGACATTTGCTTAGTGTTAAGCCCACTCTGTCCTAGGCAAAAGCAGCTCAAGTTGGCACAAAGGGTGTCCCAGCCCCTCCTTCTGCCAGCAGCAGGGGCCAGGGGACACAGCCAGGCTCCTCAGGAATTCAGGGATTGCAGCATGGCCATGCCAAGCTCCAAGGGTCAGCCTAGGAGGTGCCATGGGCAGGTTATAGAACGGAAAGCCCCTTCAGGAAGCATCCATTAACTCCCATCCAGTTAAAGGCAGGTGCTGAACAGCCCCCAAATTGCCACAAAAGCACCCTCAGCAGTGTTGCACTGCAATCCTCAAAAGCATATTCCCTCTTGCATGTAACCAAGGCCACTGGTGCTCAGGGCCAGCCCTGGCCAGGGATCCCAATGCAAAAGCCAACAAACCCCAAACCTTGCAGAGTCAGCCAAGAAATTGGGTTTTATTCCAGCTCAGCCACTCAGGGCCAGAAGCTCACAAACCTCAGAGGCTCCCAAACCTCAGAGGCTTCAAATTCTTCCCAGGGTTAAAAAAAAAATCAGCCCTGGCCTGAAAATTTTGTGGCATGGCAAGTGAAAAGAGGATTTTCTTGGCATTGCATTTTTTTTTTTTGCACAGCCTCCTTAGAGGTTGTGAGTTTGCTGGTGCCCATCAGCATCTTGCACTGTACCCCTGTTATAGCAGAAATTGCTGTGCAAGTCCAGCCATGTGCCACTGCTCTCAAAAGGATCAGGAAGAAAATACAAGATTTACAGATGAGAGATTTTTTTCTGCCCATGGCAGGCACAGAATTACATCTGCTTGAGGATTTCACAAGTAGAAACTACTCAACAACTGCTTGGAATTGGAAAATAGGTACAATACTAAAGAAAAAAGTCACTGAGGGAAGATTCAGCAAAGAGCTCAGAGTTAATGATACCCTGGATATTGCTGCCCTGGCTTTGTGTTTCTCTTTGCCTGTACACACAACCATTTTTAATATCTTGAAAACACCAATAACAATTTAGTAATCATTTATTAAAAGGTGTTTTTTTCAGAACTGTGTTGGGACCTCTGAAGGCAGAAGGATAGAGTATCACCTGTCCTGGGAATAATATGCTGGGAGTTGTTGATAAAGATCATTCCAGTGACACAACTAAAGATAAGGGAGTACCACTGAGAAGCTCCTGGTTTCCTTCAGATGCTCTTTCCACCCACCACACAAACAGCTTATAAAGATCAGGTTGGGGATGCTCTGAAGACAACACCTGAAACAAGATCAAGGCCAAACACACAGTATGAAGTTATGAGACAATAAAATAAATCAAAGGTTGCAGCTGAATCACTGAACTGTTACCAGCTGTGGAGCAAATACCTGTTACTGGGAGCAGCTGCTACTACCCTATAAAAATTTTACATGTTCTGCACATTTCAGACCCCAAACAGGGTTGACTATAGTTTTAAAAGGCAGACACCCTTATTAATATAAACAATTACCACTCTTCTCCTACTTTTACTAACACTGGCATTTTTCAAGCCAGTTGCAACTTGTGCAGGTAACTGTGTGAATTAAACACCACACTGAATTCTTTACTAACTTTTCTTTCAACAAGGTAGCAACGTGTAAGTATAGCTATAGTAAGTGCTGATGAGATTTATAACTGGATCCTGACTATAAATCATATTTTTATCATGCCCAGAAACTTTTTATTGCTGTTTTCAGCCTTCATTTTATATGTCATATCTCCTCTCATCAGGAGGACCTATATCAAGGTGTAGCTCTTACTTCATACCCCAAAAAATACAGATTTTTTTCTCCAAGGAAAAAAAAATAATAATGCAAACATTTGTGGGTTTCCAAGGAGTCATTTTGAGGAAATAAGTATTCGCATTCATGGTAAAGTTTCAAACCTCCATACAAAGAGCTTGACCCAGCCCTGGTGAAGCCAGTGACATTTGTTACAGAAAGAGGATGGAGCCAAACACACTGGAAATGGATCAAGGACATGGCATGGGTTGACAAACTGCTTCATCATTGGCTCTTAATTTCAGCTTAGACCTCCTTTACAAGGCAAGTGGGTGAGAACAGCAAAAAAAAAAAAAACGCATATCAATCACCACATCCACACAGTTCCCAACTCCTATTTATAGTTCTGCTTTGAAATTGAGGACAAAAATGCAAAGCACCATGCCAAAGGGGAACAGCCATGATCCACAGGACTCTGAGCTACAAGGCTGCTGCTTTATTTCAAGTGTGCTGTCCACCACACTCTGCACTGCTGCAAGTTCAGACCTCATCAACATCTGACTTCTAACAAGATTTCAAAGGCTTTTCCCTGGAGTTTCTCAGAGAGCAAAAATAAACAGGATTCAGTGGTTGAGATGCTTTAACGATGGACAAGTTGTGGTCAAACAAACCTCTCCTGTCTTTCTCCACTACCTGCACCTTTCTGCTGGGCACCTCCAGCAGCTTGGAGCTTTCCAGAGCTTTGTTCTTTGTTAGAGAGGCTCTATGAATCACTGTCTTGCTTTTGCTTCTCTTACTTGAAAACACCTCTTAAAATTAACACACTAAGTTTTAAAAAAAGCCCAAGTAACCATTAAATAGCTATTTCAAAATGTCACATCCACAGGTAAATAATCACAACTTTTCAACTTGGGGTTTGAAGAGCTCCAAATTCACCTTTTGGACTGATTTTGTGCCATCATCCAATACGCACCACAGATCAATCACACTTTGCCCTTCAATCACTCAAGGAATTCAGGGCCTTGGGTCATTTCAGACCTTCTTGTATTCCTTGGTATGTACCATAATTCCCATCATATGTATTTAATATTACAGCTTTGGCTCTTCACAGCCAACAAAGATCTGCAGGGCCTCTCAGGGTGACACAGAGAAGAGCCCTGAGCAGTGCTGAGCCCTCAGATGGGATTTTTTGAGTGTTTTCCAGACTACAAATCATTTTAACTTGGGCACCCAAAAACTGACTTGACAGAGAGCAAGCACACATATCTGGAAGCTTTGTGCATTACACATAATGTTCACTTACATTTCTTACACTACAGATCAAAGTCATTTGTAGTGCTAGAAGTGGTGCTAATTCAGTTTAGAAAACAGGAATCTGAACATCACCCCACACATGCAGAGTGCTCTTGCATTTAGCTTTGCTCAACTCCTTTGTTAAAGGCACAGCACTGAATGATCAGAGTTCACAGAAATGCCTGAAAAGGCTTAAAAATCGCACCTCTAGGTGCTCCTCTTTAATCCATGAATTTAGGGTCTCTTCAGCCCCTCTCCACTCCCATTTCACACAAAAAGGGAAGAGCACTGTCCACAGTAAATTCCGTAAAATTTACTATTTCTGTAGATCTATCTTTTTGCTTCAAACAAAAAATACTTTTTGTGCCAATCGCTCACCCGTGCAAATTAAGAATTGACATGAAAACCAAGCCGTTGTTTTCTATTACTCCATAAATATCCAGGGAACCTCGGAAGTTTCCAAGCGAGCCGCGGAGGAGTTGCGTGGGCAGGAGCTGCACCCTGCAGGCACCACCAGGAAAGAGCCAGAACGGAGCCTGGAGCGCAGCGCAGCCCGTGCCCAGCTCACCAGTGCCACCGTATGGCAGAGGGATCTTTTTAATAAAGACACACCAAATCACCCATTTTGGGGTTTTACTCTGTTCGGAGAGCTTCCTGCCAACGTGGGCACGGTATTCTCAATTTATATACGACAGAAAAGCCGGGGCATGGTGAAGACCCCCAAGAAAAGTGGGAATTAAAATGTCATGTTTCACATTGCCTTGAACGCGTTATTCAGTGAAATTGCTGAAAAAAACAAAGTAACTCTCACTGTGGTTGCTCATGCCTCTGATTTTCTGGTGCAGCCAGTGTTCCAGGCCCATCCTCTAATTTCTTCCCTCTGTCCAATGCCAGGAGCAGCCCCCAGCACACACCTGACCCCCAGCTCACCACCCACTGCCAAAGTGTATTAACCACTTCAAATAAAGCACATTTACTTCAAAGACACACTGCAAATAAGATAAACACTTTCAGAATCTCATATGCTACAACAAACAGGTCTATGTATTTAATAAGTAAATGTATACAAACAGAACCTCCACATGGTACCTGTCCCACTGACCTGGAACATTCCTGGGGAGGTGGTAAAAGAGAAAGCAGCTCAATAAAGAGGTATAAAATACAAAGGCAATGCCTTTAAAAGGACAGAGTTCGTTAGAGGGAAGAATTTTCCTTTCGTTAGATAGGAATACACATTAATACAATCTTGCAGCACTTGTAGATTATTCTTTCAGCACAAACCAGACTGAACAAGGGAATTCAAGTGATTGTAAGTGTCAAAGAACCCAAATCCACAGCTCCCAGAAAGCAGAGTACCTGGTCAAGGACATTTAACACTCCTGGAAGGAAGAACAACACAGAGTCTCTGTGTCTGAGTAATATGGGGGGGCTTCACTCAGAATACACAAGCACTGCCCACTACCCTGCAGAACTGCCCTTGCCAGCTCACAGAACAGGTCTGAGTCAAATCCCCAGCACAGCTACAAGGTCCCTGCAGCTGAACACAGAAGTTTCCACTACAGCCCCTCAATTTCAGAGGCTGCTCCCACCCTTTGCATCTGCTGAGCCTGTTTCGACCTGCCAGAAGTTCCAATTGGCCAGGTCTGGGTTTTTCCTTCACGTGAAACATCTAAAAGCTGGCCTAGGGAGGAGACACATTACATCCCATACATCAGCAGGAAGGCTTGGTTGAACCCAGTTTATTGATTTATAGGATGCTTTAACTCTCAACCTCAGATAATAAATAGGACAAAAGAGAGGTCAAGAAAACATGAAGGACTTGATTCCACTAGTGCAAGTAAGGAGCTCATATTTTCTTTAGTGTTATGCTTCTGTTGTCTACTACCACAAGGAGAGGAAAAAGAAAAAGAGCAAGCACTTTCCTGAAGTCCTTCACTAAGTTTAGGCTGCACAGCAATAACAATTAGGAATCAAATGGTTTCAAAGTTTGCTGCTGAAAAGAAAAAAGAGATGATACCTTACATGCCTATTACACTGTGGGCATGACACACAGGCTTTGTACACACAGGCACTTTGACTACTGACACATCCAAATAAATCTGGAAAATAGAAGTTTGCTCTGACAATTATTCAACCCTCTGTCTTACTTGTTCCTTATACAGTGCAAAAATAAAATGTTAAAAAAAACAAAACAAAAACCACACCCAGCTCACTTTAGAAACCACAGCACTGGTTTGGGACAGGGGATCTGCATTTCCAACTCTTTCTCATGTGTTCAAGCAGTCCCAAAAAACAAATGGTTGTAGAAACCTCCAACTTACTTGGCAGGACAGCACAGCTTGGAATGAGCACAGGCTTCAGTTTACTCACCTACACCTTCTGCTTGAATCCACCTTCCAGTCCCAGGGCACAGGGAATGCTGCAATTTCACACCTGCCCAGGGAGCAGAGCAGCACAGAGCCCTCAGGAACCTGGGGGAGAAAGGAAGGGAGTCTGGTGCTGTCCTAAAATAGGATGAGATACAGGTGCCCCAACAAGAACCAGGAGGCACATGAGCAATTTGCTAAATGCAATCAGCCCCCCTTTTTATTTCACTCAAATCAAAGATTACACCCAGCTGCCACAGCCATTGTGATTGCAAAGTTCATCCAGGTGATTTTCTGAAGAGCACCGAGACACTGGAGTTACACCAGCTAAGGAAATCTAGTGGCATCTGAAAGCCATCCCAAGAGATACAGCAGGAAATTAAACTAAAGTAGAGCTAAACAGGACAAGAATAAGGAGAGAAATCCAAGTGAAAATAAGTTGGTTTAAAGTCATGCAATTTCAATGGATTCTCCCAAGGCTTCTTTAGAGAGTTAGGATGAGAGATCTGTGTCCTGCTAAAACAAGTTTATCAGTTCCAAAGAAGTTACTTGCTCAGGTGCAGCATCCCAGGGCTCCCAGGACTATTTAATGATGCCACAATTGTTCTTCACAGTTTGCAATAAAGCCAGAACGGGATGCCCCAGCTGGGCATGGTGGAATGGCTGGAACATTACTGGGAATCTTTCCTGGAACAACTGCAGGTACAACTTCTTATCAGTAATGATGGAAAAAAGGGGGAAAGAAATCACTGTCAGGCTGTTTGTTTGTTGGGTTTGTTTTTAGTTTAAGTTCTATATTGAGCTGCTTTTATAGAGCTAGGTCTGTACAATGGGTTCATCTTTAAAATAAAATTGTAATATATCAAAAAATAAGTGTGTAGAGCTTTATGCCAAAACTATGTAAGGGGCTCAATTTAATCTTGTTTAGCATATAAACTTGAGCCCAGAAAAAAACAGAGCCATAAGAAGTCATCCAGAGGAGGAGTGCATGGAAAATGGTCACAGCCTCTTCCTAGGGCAGTTGGTTGCATGTTTGCCATTCCTTAAAATAGCCACACATCATTTTTTTTACAAGTGTCTCTCACTTGAAGTGAGAGCTTTACTGAGCTGCAGGATGGGGATGGAGAGAATTGGGTGATCAGCTGCAGATGGACCCTGAGCAAAGTAAATAAATGGCAAAATAAATAAGTGGCTTGCGGCTAAGTGGATGATAACCAATTCCCTCAAGGAACTTGGAAAACTTCAGTGCAGAAGAGCTCTCTGCTGCACCAGCACACCCAGTGAGCTGAGAGGAGGGGGCACAGACAAAGTGGCCAAAAGGGAGCTGCTTCAGCTGCTCCTACATAAAAAATGTGCTCTTACTAACAACCAGTAGGGCCCATACAGCATAAAGCCATGAAATAACGTCACAGGGAGATATGAAATGTGTTTCAGTGTGGCAGAGGCTGCTAGAAAAGGCTCAAAAACTACTGCTGCTCTCCTGAAAGCTTCAATAATGGGTTTTTTTGGTTGGGTTTTTTTTGGATTTTTTTGGTTTTGGGGGGTTTTTTGGGGTTTTTTTCTTGTTTGGGGGGTTTTGTTTGAATTTTCAACAGTGGAATTAAAAAAAAAAAAAAAAAAAAAAAGAAACACCAAACCAGAGAAAATTAAATGAAGAGGGAAATGAAGTGCAAATCTTTCTTAATAAATGAACCATAGTTTTGCTTTCTTTCATGATGTTAAACACTGATTTTGTTTGCTGTCTAGTATCTTGAATGAAATCCAAGCTCTGGTATCCTTTTCCTATGTCAGTGGTTCTGTGGCCATAGTCTGTTAGTCCATGACAGGGGTGAAATATTCATTTATCATCTTGGTGAGTGTGAGAATAGCAATTGCACTAATTACATAAAAAACATTCCAAACAATTGTCTGTCAGCAGCAAAGTGAATGTGAATTCAAGAGAATATGGGGAACATTTCTGCTTTGCCACCTAATACATTCTTGCATCAAATAAAACTGTACCAATAAATTGTAAATCTGGATAAAGTTAACAGCCCTTTCGCCCAAGTTTCTGATCATTTTACTTCTCTCTTTTGTATCATGCCAAAAGATAAGAAAGATGTTGGCACAAAAGAAAAATTATTGCTTGGACTGTTCACCCAGTCTTGAATCTGTTTCCTATAAAATCAGCTTGGACAGAAAACTCGAGTTCAGTAAACAACCAACATCAAAATAGCTTTATAAATAAAATAGTAGTAAATTATTAAGATTTTAAATTAATTACTTGCCAAATTTAAATTGTTAAATGCAGATGGCAGATGAGTTCAAGGTGATGTGTGACAGATACACGTGGAATTAAATGAATATAAATTATCTCACTGTTGGTGCAATCAGATCTCCACAATCACATCATTGTTCGCTCACCTCAGAGACATAACTAACACTAATTACTAATTTATTTTGCATTACAGTGAGCAATAATTAACAAAGTAACAAAACCACTGTGCCCTGAGTGACATTCTGATGCACTCTGAGCACATAAGAGCATGTCAAGTCTAGGACAAGCAGTATTCTTCTTGCACGTTGCAGATTATTTTGGTGTTCCTGGCTTAAAAGTTTGTTTTGGTTGGGTTTTGGTGGGGTTTGTTTGTTTGTTTGTTTGTTTTTATGGGGTGGGGTCAGTTTGGTTTGGTTTTTTGATTTGTGGGGGTTTTGTGGTGGGGTTCTTTTGGGGTTTTTTGTCTGTTTGGGTTTCTAGATTTGTTGTTGTTTGGGGATTTTTTGTTGTTGTTTTGTGGTTTTGTGGGGTTTGTTTTCGTTTTGGGGGTTTTTTTTGTTGGTTTTTGTGTTGTCGTGGTTGGTTTGGGTTGGGGTTTTTTTTTTTTTCCCTTGTTGTTTTTTGGGGGTTTTTGTTGGGTTTGGTTTTTTGGGGTTTTTTTTGGGGGGGGGTTGGTTTGTTGGGTGTATTACAGAGCAAGGTCTGCGGAGTAAATTAACTCCAAAACCAGGTATTTTTCCCCTCACGGACTGAAGCCGGCGGTCGCGCCTGCCCCTCAGGCGGGGTCGGGCCTTTCGGCGGTGACGTTACCAACTCTCCCGGCGCCCCCCGGACTCCTGAGGCGGCCGCTCGGTCTCCTCTTCCTCGCTCCGAGCCCCCGTTCGAGCGGCTTTTCCTCAGATTCCAGCCCGAGGTGGCTCCAAGGCCGCCTCAGGCGCCGCCTCCACCTTTTTCTGCCGCTTTTTACCTGAGGATTCCAGAGTGGCGGAGCGGCCGCACTCGCGCGCTCTGCGCTGCCTGACCCTCCTCAGCCTCTGTAGCGCCCGTACGGAACCGAAACCGGCGCGGCGGCGCCTCGGCCAATCCGCTCCGCCCTTACTGCGCGGCGCCGCTCCCCCGAGCCAATCGCGCGGCCGCCCTTTCCTGCCGGGGGCGCTATGGCGGCCGCCACGAGCTGCGGCCGCGCCNCGGGGGGCGGCAGCGCAGAGCGCTGTCCCGGCTGGAAAGTAAGGCAAACGTGAGGGGAAGCTGGTGCAAAATGAGGGATGTGTCGAGGTTATCCTCAGTCGGGACGTTCTTTGATGTCGGGTCTTGGTGTGCTGGCAAGGCTGATCAGCAAGAAGGGAGCCCGGAGCAGTGGGATCAGCCTCGTCATCGCTGAGCCGGGGCCGCCCGGGAACTGAGGAGCCCTAAGGACGTAGTAAATCAAGATGCTGGTGGATGTCTATGTGTACATTGCCAACTTAGCAAAACATTCCGGGCCACCAAGTTGATCCGAGGGATGGAGACCTTTCTGGAGAGGAAAGGCTGAGAGAATTGGGATTGTTCAGCCTGGAGAAGAAAAGCTTTGGGGTGACCTAATTGTGGCGTTCCAGGAGCTGAAGGGAGCTGCCTAGAAAGGTGCAGAGACTGTTTGTGAGGGTGTGCAGTGAAGGACAAGGTTAAGATTGAAAGACAGTAAGTTTAGATGGGATATTAGGGGGAAAATGTTCCTTGTGAGGTCCTGGCACAGGTTGCCCAGAGAAGCTGTGGCTGCCCCATCCCTGGATGTGTTTAAAGCCTGGTTGGATGGGGCTTGGAGCAACCTGGGATAGTGGAGGGGTGGAACTCCATGATCTTCAGGGTCCCTTCCCACCCAAAGCATTCTGTGATTCTATAGCTGAACTGTGTTCATTATAACAATAAAAATCACACCTGCAGGTCATGAGGACCTTGCCCAGGTGTTCCCCTGAACATGTGAACAAGTTACCTGGGATAACTTGTATAGAAATTACTAATTAGTCATAATAGAGGGGCTGTGCTTGGGAGGGGACCAGCTCTGGATTTCTGTGTATAAATAATGGCATGGAAAGTCAGGAGGGTGTGCTGGGCTTGTGCAGTAGCACCCAGCACAACCCTGGAATAAATCATCCATATCTCACTCTCAAGTGTGTCCTCATTGCCTTGTTGCTCTCCTTTCTCTGCCACAAAGGAGGGAATATTCTGCAGCTGTGCTGGGAAGTGTGCAAACAGCTCCCCTCGCCCTTGAGGATGTTTTCCACTGGCTAAACCCCAGCTGGAACAGGTGATGATTCACCTTTGTAACTCCTGGGGATAGCTGATGTGCTACAAAGTAAAGGAAGCAGGACACTTGAGGCTAAAGCACTTGAAATTTAGGTGGATTTGGTCACTTTTGCTCAAAGAGTTTCAATTTTTATGTCTGAGGAGGATTTTTATATCTCTTGTGAAGCATAGCCTTTATTGTGTGCAGTTGAGGCTACAGATGAATGCAGAAACTGCTGGAAAATGCACATGAATTCACTATAAACTTATGTAACAGGTTGTTTCTTTCCTTTAGAAAGATGGAGCTGTCTTCTGGAAAACTTGCAAAGTTTGCAGACGGGTCTGCTGTTGTTCAGGTAAAAACAAAAAATAGTCAAATTTTGTGCAGCTTCAAAATTTCTGTATCTTAAAAATCATTGTTTGGGCATCAGAGACTATGGGATATAGAGCCTCAAGTGGCAATTTCATCCCTAATGAAGGGACAGCTGTATTTTTTAGGAAAAAAAAAAGTTCGAAAAGCAAAAACAGAGCATGAAGTGTGGATTTGTGTGGTGGTTTTCTGCAGAGTATAATTCTTAAGAATTACTGGCCTGTGAATAAGTTTAGAACATTGGGAGTTATTTTCTTTTCAGGTAACTTCAGTTGTTACCTATTTTTCTTAACCCAGCTAGGTGACACAGCAGTGATGGTCACAGCAGTCAGCAAAACCAAGCCCTCTCCATCTCAGTTCATGCCATTAGTGGTAAGTACTAATGACAGAATTAGTTTTGTGCTAATCATTGATGAACTTAGCGGTCATAGTCCCTAAACAGTGGAGTTCAGGATGCTGGGGGGAGTGGGGAGTGCAAACAGTAGATGACAGACCTTGGATTGGGAACTGCAGTTGATGATAAAATGCAGGATCCCTGTGTGGGTGAGGGATGAGCCCTGGCTGTTGCCTGCCTTGGCTTTAGTAGGGCTTTCTTCAAAGCCCTTGTGAACTTTGCCACCATCCAAGCTCAGATGTTGGGGTTTGCTTGTGTGGAAAACTGGTGGGATTGTCAGGCTCAAAGGGCTGTGATTGTTAAGGGTGGGGTGTAGGTAATTGGGGTTGGAACTGGATGATCCCAAGGGTCCCTTGTGAGGGTTTCTGTGGCTTTGCAGTAAAGAATCAGTTGTCATTAATAATGCCTGAATTTTCTTCGGAAGGTTGACTATCGGCAGAAAGCTGCTGCAGCAGGAAGAATTCCTACAAACTATCTAAGAAGGGAGCTTGGTTCCACTGATAAAGAAATTCTTACAAGCAGAGTAATAGGTAGGCTGAAACCTTTTATTTACAATGCACTTTTTAAATGTTGTCATTTTCTTGTGAGTGTTTGAAAATACAGCCATTTATAATGCTGTCAGAAAACAGACATGTAATTTATTTATCAGTATGATTGAAATTTTAAGGTTATATGTGTCATGCTAAACACATTTCTGAGTTCTCTACTATTCTCTCTCTTTTTTTGTTTAGAAACACCATTTTGTCAGTTTCTTGTGGGGTTATTGCAGGACAAACTGAATATTAACTACTGAAACCCAACTTCTTATGAATTCTTATGAACTTCTTATGAAAAGTTTGATTGTTTCCTTTGCAGATCGGTCAATCAGGCCACTCTTCCCAGCAGGCTACTTTTATGATACACAGGTAGGTCATGCTACCTTCAAAATGGAAAACTTGGATATGGCCAAGGAAAACTTTATTATACAGGCCCTGTTTTAAGAAAAACTATTTTTGTTAACATCAAGGAGGGGTTTGCACTTCACAACCAAGTGTAATGTTGCTTTTTAGTCTGTCATCTCCTTGTCTTAAATTATTTATTATTACATCCTGGTTTCCAAATTTTGTTGTCAAGATGCAGGAGCAAAATTAAAATCTCCTCTGTACAACAGAGGAAAGATGCTAATAGTAAATATTTTATATATGATGTAATACAATATTATCCATTAATGGGGCTTTATTGTCAGCTTTCTATTTTAAATACCTGACAAAATTTCCCTGTGAAACATAGACTTGTGTAGATACCTGGGGGTTTTTTTAGGGTCCTTAGCTTTGTATTGACAGCTAATAAAAATGTATAGGTCAAAATTATTCATTGTCTTTTATCTTATGCCAGATCCTTTGTAATCTTTTAGCAGTAGATGGTGTCAATGATCCTGATATTCTGGCAATTAATGGAGGTAAGAAGGCTGTGAGAAATTGGTGCTTTGGTGGGATTTAATGAGATCCATTTTTTCCTAATTCAGATTTTTGTCTTCCTTTCAGCTTCTGCAGCACTTGCCTTGTCTGATATCCCCTGGAATGGTCCTATTGGTAAGTAAATATTTTTAAATTATGGGTGATTTTAATGGAATGGAAGATTTAGACCACAGGTGGCACTTAGTTTTTCCAAGTAGAAGCTGAATCTAAACATTAAATTTCAAGCATTGGAAATAATTTTACAATGGATAGGATTATTGCACTTCAATGAATTCTTTTTTCTGGACAAAATGCACTTTTGAGAGGAAATACAATATAGAAATAGTGTACTATAGGGACCAATAAACTAATTTTCTCTTAAGAGAAACATATTTATTGAAAAGCATTGTTTGGAAAATAGCTGGTTCAGAATACTTTTCCTCGAGGAACTCAAAAAGCGATTTATTTCATCGTGAATATTTTCTGGGGAAAGATCTACCCAAGAACAAATATTGAATAAGTATCTTCCTTTCAGCTGCCTTTTTTTCCTAGAAAACATGTGCTGAAATGACAAAAAATTCTCAGTACACTCACAGCATTGTGTGTAATACTACTTGGCATTATTTGCCCAGTAATAGTACTCAAAAGAAAAACAGAATAGATAATTTTGTCTTCTAGATTTGTTCTTAATATCCAGTCAACATGCTGATATTTTAAAATAAGTCTGTAGCTTTAATTATTGTTATTAGCTGTGTAGCTGTCAAAGTAAAGTGATGTCTTAATGAACTTAATTATTATAATAATAAATGACTTTCTGGACTTTCTTTGCAGGTGCAGTGAGGGTAGGGCTGGTGGATGGAGAGGCTGTTATCAATCCAACTCGGAAAGAGATGGCCTCCAGTGCTCTAAATTTAGTTGTTGCTGGAGCTCCACAAAGTCAAGTTGGTAAGTAGGTTAATTGTTGTCTGCTGAGGGCTTGGAAATCTTTGCAGATGTTTTCTTTATCTTTGAAATGTGGATTTTTATACAATAGTAGGAGCAAACAACGGTGATAGGTAACTTTTGGTTAAGTAGATTCCCTCTATTTATGCAGTTTAATGTTAGATTGCTATTGAACAATAAAACAGAGATTCACTGAATTTTTATCTTTCCATTGCCAGTTATGTTGGAAGCAACTGCTGAGAACATCTTGCAGCAAGACTTCTGCCATGCCATCAAAGTGGGGGTGAAGCAGACCCAGCAGATCATCCAGGGCATTCAGCAGCTGGTGAAGGAGCAGGGTGTGGTCAAGAGAACTGTCCAGAAATTATTTATTGCTCCTGAAGAGATTGTGGGACTTGCAAAGAAGTAAGTTCAGAACAAATAATGCAGATGTGGGAATGTTTGTGAGTCTGGTGCCTTCACCAGACTGGTATTTCACTAAATACTTTTCAAATATTTAGTCCTCAAAAAAAAACCCTAATTATAGAAGTGGTTTTTAAGCTGTGCTTTCAAAAATTCTTCCTTTTCTCCCTAAAGACTTGCTTCTAACAAGATCTATGCAGTGTTCACAGATTCAAGCCACGATAAAGTAAGTCATCAATCGTGATAGAATTATTTTTTTAATTAATATCATAATGAAACTGTAGCAGGATTGAGTTCTTTAGCCTTTTAGCTCTGTAAGCTCTGTCCCTGGAAGTGTTTCAAGGAAAGACTGGATGTGCCATGGTCTGGTTGACAAGGTGGTGACCATAGGTTGGACTTGATCATCTCAGGGGTCTTTTCCAACCTCAGTGATACTGTAATTTAAGCTTGTCTCCTTCTCTGCACCTATTTGTAATTATAATAATAATAATAAATTTTTCTCTAAGTTCTTAACCTGACCAGAATGTTTGCTTGTATTATGTGGAGGTGGAGACTCCCTTTTCCCAAGGAGCCACATGGAAAGGATGAGAGGACATGGGTGCAGGTTACTCCTGAAAGGTTCTGGTTGGGCACAAGAGCAATGTTCTCCTTGGCAAAAATGATCAGTCACTGGAATAATCTCCCCAGGGAAGTGGTGGATTGCCTGTGGGACATTTTTAGGATTCAGACTGGGAGGGTGCTGGATTGTCTTGTCTAGGCTGCTTTTGCCAAGAAAGGTTGGACCACACAACCCTTGAGGTCCCTTCCAACCTCATTATTGATTTTTGAATTTGTGTGACAGTTCTGTTTCTTATTCCTTACATTTTTGCAGATCTTTAAACCAGACAGCCCCAAACCTCTGTTGTTGTTTTGCCCTGTAGAGTTAACTGGTTGCAAATCCTTTGTTCTAGATTTCGAGAGATGAGGCAATCAACAAAATAAGGCTTGAAACAGAAGAACAGCTGAAAGGTATTATTTTTTGTTAATGTTTTGAGAATGCTTCAATGGAGGTAGCACTGCTTGGAGTTAGAGTATCCTCTTTGTTGGAAGCTATTTTAGTAAAAGTTCTATAAAATTAATTTCCCAACTACAGATGCAATTTCTTTCCTCTACCCAGAAAAATTTCCGGAGGCTGAGCCTTACGAAATCATGGAATCTTTCAATGTGGTTTCAAAGGACATTTTTAGAAACCTTGTGCTAAATGAATATAGAAGGTGGGTGTGTCAAACTTCTACTGATAATATTTCTGTCAGCTTTTAATCCAAGACTATGGTTTAACTGATCTGTTAATCTCTCTTTGTCACTTCAGGTGTGATGGGAGAGATTTGACTTCCCTCAGAGACATTAAATGTGAAGTGAACATGTTCAAAATGCTTCATGGATCAGCCTTATTTCAAAGAGGTCAAACACAGGTAGTGTAACTTAAACATCAGAAATGCTCAATGAATTATCAAAAGCTGAAAGATCTGGGTCTTTCATTTAAATGCCAGGTTTCCTTTTTCTTCACATTTCAATAGTAATAAGCAGAAGTGGTGTGTAGGTTGGTAAGTGCATTGGTGTGTAGGGCACTGCTAAATTGGGCACCTCGTGAGAAATCTTTTAAAAGCAGCTTCATATGCAAGCTGAACCAAATAGGGAAATTTTACCCCAAAAATTGCAATAATGAGAGGATTTTTTTTCTCTTCTTTGCCAGAAGTGTCAGCTGTTGGGTGGATTGAACTAAGATCATACTCAAGATTTGGTCTTCTGTACTTTTATAGCTCCCCTTGCTAGAAGACTGTCAGCCATAGATCTGACTTCTTATTGCACTGACTTAGGGTGGCAGTTGCAGACAGTGATTTACTCCTCAGTGTTGTCCCCTCTTATCCCACTAAAAATAACACCCACTGCAAGGCCATGTGGGAAACAGGCACAAACAACATTGTGGCTGCAGCTGGCCCTGTCTCTTAAATGTTTCTTGGGGAGCAAACTGCTCTTGGCTCCTACTTAAGGAGCATTAAATTAGTATTTTTAAATGGGATTGCTTGTAAGAATGTGTGGTCTTTACAGATTAGGAGTAAGTTTGTGTGATGGAGAGAAAAAGGTTCTACAAGTGGTAGCTGATGGCATCTCGTGCTGCTGAGCTCGTTCTTTTTGATTCTTCATAAACAGTAACATTTGTGAAGGCTGGAAGGGTAAAAGAGGGGTTTATTTTTTTATTTTAGCTCATTTTTATTTTAGGTTCTGTGTACAGTTACATTTGACTCTCTAGAATCCAGTGTAAAATCAGATGTTATCTCCACAGCAGTGAGGTATGTATGTCTTGGTGCTTTGGCAGTAGTAACAGGAGGGTGAGCATTTAAGCACATTTGATAAAATGCCCTTGAACTTCCACAAAGATACTTTCTTAGGACTGAAAAATGTGTAAAATTAGACTTTGAAGTGGCCTGTTTTCCAGAGATCATGGCAGTGGGTTTGTGTTAGGGTGACATTAATTCCATAGCACACATTTGAAACTGTAGAGTGTTACAAGTTACATCCAGTCTGGTTTATATATTTTAAATATTTGTGGAGAATTTAACTTAGGATGTAGCAAGCTGGTCCTTGTGCTTTGAACACTTTATTGCTGCAGTGAAATTGGTTCCCTTTAGAGCCATATTTCAGTGATGTCACCCCAGTGATTTCATCCCAGTGTGGGAGCTTTTACATTTTAATGTCTCAGCTTTACTATAGTTAAATCTTTGTTACCCTGGAAGGGTTTGTCCATAGTCTCTAATTTTGGTAACTGTGGGTGATCAGCAAATGTATTGATTTGTTGGTTTTGGCTGGGTCCATTTGTAAGCATAACAATATCAGTTTGAATTACTTGTTTGTGTAACACATGTTTGGTTGCTCCTGTTTTGACATGGTCTTGTTTTTAATTACTAGTGGAATTAAAGATAAAAACTTCATGCTGCATTATGAGGTGAGACTTTTTTCCTGTGTTACAGCTTTCTGCATGATTGACAGAAGGGCTTCATGTCTTGCTTTTAAAGGTGTAGTTGATCACTTCCAAGGTTATAAATTAGCTCTAGATTTGCTAAAATGTATTTATGCTAATTCATGCATGAATTTATGTGAGCAGAAGTGCTGGTTTCCTGAAAAGCAGTAGGTAATTTGTAAATTGCCAGTTTATACAGGCTTTTTAATGCTATAACATGAGGTGAGCTCCTTGAGAACAGGTTCTTACTGAAAGCAGGATTAACCTGTGCTATTATTTTTAGTAAACTCTATTAATATGTTCAGCTGACATGACACAGCAATAGTAAATAAATGCTTTTACATCTTGGATCTCTCTCAGCCTTTGGAGCTTGCCCAAAGTATTTCCTACAGGCAACAGGCAGATCTTGTTCCATTATCTCTGTGGCAGAAATAACATTTCTGCTGGGTTGTTTGACGAGTTTCTTTGGAGGAAGCTTCTCGTGTTCTCTTTTAGCTACCTTGCTACTGCTTTATTCTCTTTTGTCTTGTGGAAGTAAAACATTTACTAAACATTACCTAAACTGGTCCTGGTTTGCAAACCAAGTGACTGATAGAAGTCATGTAGTGGTTTGATTATTTTATTTTTAATGTATATTTACTTTGAGATGCACCAAAACTTCAAAGATGTTTTTTTCTAAGTGTATGTTTTAAAATGGAAAAGAAAAGCAGGTTCATTTTCTGTGTACACATTTTTTTCTTCATAGTTTCCACCTTATGCAACCAATGAGATTGGCAAAGTTACTGGGATGAACAGAAGAGAGCTTGGACATGGTAAGTCCAGACTAAGAAATCCCATGCTGAAAGTTCCAGTATTTTATCTGACTTTTATTCATGGATCACTTAGTGGTGTTTGTTTTGGGGTTTTTTTAAACAGGTGCACTGGCAGAACGAGCTTTGAAACCAGTTATACCCCAGGATTTCCCATTCACAATCCGAGTTACTTCTGAAGTCCTAGAATCAAATGGTATTAGGATTTTCTTGTTTCTAACCTAGTGCTGGAGACTAAATTTGGTTCTTAAAAAGCTTGGTTTTGACAGACTTGATTTATAGGCATGCTAAATAATAGATTTCAGTTTAAATGTTATTAACTGTTACCTGAAATATTTAAAATAAAAAGCATGTTCATGAAGAATGGACCTTTCTTGGTTTAATAAAATTATATTTGGGGGCATTTTTATGCTACAGGATGAGGAAAATAACTCTTAACTTGTATTGAGGCCCATTTTTTTTTAATCCCTGTTTTTTCCTGTATTCCGACTCCAGGGTCCTCCTCAATGGCTTCTGCATGCGGTGGAAGTTTAGCATTAATGGATGCAGGTACAAAATAAGGCACTTACAAGGATAAACTGCATGTGATACTGTGCTACAGGATCTGAAAATGACCAAAGGCTTCAAAAATGTGATTTTTTTGCCACTCCTAGGAGTTCCAGTGTCAAATGCAGTGGCAGGTGTAGCCATAGGCCTCATTACCAAGTGCAGTGAGGGAAAAGGGAGCATTGAGGACTATCGCTTGCTGACAGACATCCTGGTGAGTGCTCCTCACGTTCCTCTTGTTGCTGCTAACTGCTGAAAAATACCTCTTGTGGCCTTCTTCTGGAACCTTTTACCCAGTCAATTCTGGAACATCACTCCTGGGAAAATTAGTTGCATCTTTTGTTTCATCTCGCAAATTCCTCCCTCATTTTGAAAAATTTGTATGAAATGTCCAGTCGTGTTTCTTATTTTTTGTGGTTTTAGGTATTTAAGCATTCATAAGGTTTCTCTTTCCAATTAATTTTGTCTTTCCTCATGGGAGAAAAAGATGAATAATTTACTGAAAGACACTAGATATTGGGTGGAGAATGAGCACTTGGAAGAGTGGCTGGGAAGGAAAATGTGCAGCAGCACAAGATCAGCTGTGGATCAGAAACTTGTCTGCAAAAGCTCTTGATTTCCAAGGAGAGAAAGGAGCAGTGTTAATCCTGAACAGCAAAATAAAGCTGAAGAAAACTTGGAAGTCTCTAAAGTAAATCCTCTGTACTTTTGGTATAGTGGGAGAAAATGACTCCAGCTGGGTTTTGTCTGTCTGTGCTGGCAGGGAATTGAAGATTACTATGGAGATATGGATTTCAAGATGGCAGGCACCAATAAAGGGATAACAGCACTGCAGGTATTGTGACATGGAATTTTCCTCAAGTGAAACTCTGAGAGAGTATTAAAAGAGCTTTCCTGATATGTTGATGGCACTTAATTCTTCTCATGTCAGGTTGATCTAAAGCTGCCAGGAATACCAATAAAAATTGTGGTGGAAGCTATTCAGCAAGCTACAGGTAGGTCTGTTCTTGCATTTACACCCACTTCATTATATTAAATTATAAATGGAATTAAGTTGTATGAAACTAAACAATTAACTATTCATTTTTCATTCTCATTGTGGAAAAAAATAAGCTCCTATCTTTATGAAATGGGTTTGGCTTAATCAATAAGCTCCAAACCAACTTGAAAATAACTTCAGCCATTGCATGATTTGGACTAACACACGTTACATGACTTTGTTTAAATTCAACAGGGTAATGTTATAAAAATAACAGCAAACTTCCTCTCATTTCACATAAATTCAGCTATATTTACAAGTGAAACTTGCTGCCATCTGTATTCTGACATGTGCAGCTAAAATATTCTTGAAGCACATGAGAAAATGAAGCTATGTGGTTTAATAAGGATTTAATGAGTTGGAAAACTTTGAGCCTGACATTCTCCAGCTAGGCAGGAGACAGGTTTTGACAAGGAATGTTTTTCTACTGCATAACAAAAACTTCATCTATTTATTTTAATCATATACAAAATTATTGATTTTTTTTTTATTATTATTCACTCTAGCTGCAAAGAGAGAGATTTTACAAATTATGAACCAAACACTGGCAAAACCCAGACCTAACAGAAAAGAAAGTGGACCAGTTGTAGGTAATGTTATTGTGTGAATTCATAGCTTTCGTCATTACCTTTTTCACAATAAACTTCTGCTTAAAATTGCTTTTTTTAAAATGATTGATTATTATATATTTTTGCCCTTGCCCTGTGGGGATAATTTGTGGAGGGGTTTTGGTTATTTTTTGTTATTTTGGGAGGATTTTTATTGTCACATGGGGCAGCAGTCTTATTTCAGTGTACACCAGAAAACAATTTAAGTGCAGTTATGTGAAGTTCTCACAAAATCAGAATTGATGTAGATGAGAGTATCAGTATGGCTTAGGGTAATTTACAGTCATCAGAGTGTATTCTGTATCTTCATTTATTTCAGTTCTTGCCTGTAATTACACCCCTGTTCAGCAAATACCACAGGTAGCTGTAAGAGATTAAAAGCTACAGGAATGTGCCCTTGTGTGTGATAGCTTTCAAGATGATTATATTTAACACTTCAGAGGGTTTCTAAATGTTCTTTCAGAAACTATCCACGTTCCATTATCAAAAAGATTAAGATTCGTTGGTCCTGGGGCTTACAATTTGAAAAAACTTCAAGCACAGACTGGTGAGACATTCTTGATTCCTGTGATAATTTATCCTCACGTGTTTCCCTTTGTTTCAGGCTTCTATGTTGAGCTGTTTCAATGCTCATTGCAAACTGAAAATGAAAATATTCTGATATCTGTAGAGTACAGGGAGATGCTCTGCTTTGGACCTGAAATGCTTAATGCTGTGGTGAACTTGATTAATGCTTCTCAGGGGATTGGGGTGGAGAAAAGGAGGAAAAATCCTGTTTCCCCTTGGTTGTAAGCCTGTCTGGTCTGGCCACAGAACTCTAGAAGGGCCAAGAATTTTACCATTCTGGCTCCAAAACACTTGCATTTCCCTCAGCTATTAATGCAAGTATTATTAAAAATCTCTGGGAAATTGATTCATAACCCTCAACATTTATTCAGGATTTTTTTTCCAGCCTTTAATGGATTATAAAAATAATTTTGTGTTGTTTTATGGCCCACAAGTTTATCAGGGTATTTGCAATGAGATGGTGTCCACATGCAGTTGTTCAACGCCTAAATTGAACAAGATTAAATAACGATTAGAGGTTTTAACGAGTGTGCAAAACCATTCTGCTCTGAGCAAGTCTTTTGTGAGTGTGACTTTTCTGCAGTGTGCCCCTGACTGCTGTCCCAAATCCCCTTTTCCAGGTGTGACTGTGAGTCAGCTGGATGAAGAGACGTACTCTGTGTTTGCCCCCACGCCGGGGGCAATGCACGAGGCCAGGGAGTTCATCGGGGAGATCTGCAAAGATGATGTAAGGCACACCGCTGCCTGCAGCTTCTGCCGCTCGCTCTTTGTGCCTTCGTGCCTTACTGCTTCCTTGTTTTGTTTTTCTTCCACAGCAAGAAGTTAATTTGGAATTTGGGGCGATTTATACAGCCACAATTACTGAAATAAGGTATAAAAAGTGCTTTGGAATTGAAGTTAACTTATTTACGTAGCTGTGTTCCTGATACCTAATTATGATGTAAAATAATCGTTGTTTTTTTAAACTTATGCTGGGGATATTGGCACCTGCATCATTTCTGATACTTTTTCTGGTGAAAATATTTTGTTTCCTGATAAAGCTGGGGTTTTTTTGCTGCTGGTTTAGTTTTTAGAATGTCTCTAAATTATAAAAGTTAAGGCCTTTTTCATCTTTGAATCTGAAAAGTGATGGTATGAATTTGCTTTCCACTTTTCATCACAATGTTTGTCTTGTAAAAATTACATTTTGGGTGGTACCTATTATTGAAATAATGCCCTGAAATAAGAAATTCTTATCCATTTTCAGTTAAGGAAAAATGAGAGGACTTGTTATGGTGGATAAAAGATTTTAAAAAGGGATGAGTAAAATTTTGTTTATGAGAAGTTCAGAAGTGCTTGCTTTGGGGACCATATGCAGAGTGAAATGTGGACTTTTCTTGATGCCCTTTGAAATAACTGTGCTGTTTCCTGCTGCAGAGATTCTGGAGTGATGGTAAAACTGTACCCAAACATGACCCCAGTGTTACTTCATAATTCACAGCTGGATCAAAGAAAGGTAAGCCATCCTTAAACAGGTATAAAATGGGCAATTAGATTTCTTTTTAACCAGCTGGCATGGCTGTAACACACTTCCTGTTGTTCCACAGTCCATTTCCATGTTAAAAGTTGTTAATTAGCAGCACTTGTTTGTTCTAATTCTTCCTGCCCTGTACTTAAAGCTGCAAAGAATCAACTCTGACTCCTGCAGTTGTTTTTATACCAAGTTCTTTGGCTCTGCAATACCCTTTTCTATGTAATATTCAGAAACCTGTTGTTCCTAAGGAAGTGCTGAGCCACTGGGCTGAAGTGTAGCATGAGTAGCCCCTGAATGAAGTGATTTTTATAACAAACTGATAATTTTATTTCTGAAAAACACTGTGTTCTAGATTAAACACCCTAGTGCCCTGGGATTAGAAGTTGGACAAGAAATTCAGGTAATTATTTTTTTAACTTTAAAATGCTAATAAAACACTTTGTATTTTAAAATTTGATATTTTTTTTCTAATTATTTATTTACTGCTTATGAAGAAAATATTTTTCCATATTGGATTCCCTTTCTGTGCTAGGTAAAGGCCTGATCATTCAAGTTATGTTTATTAAATATCATCTTCTTGCTATCTAAGCACCACAGTATTTGACAGCAATATAGGCTAAAGGATGCCTATTTATTGCTTTTCTAGCATCAAACTGATAAAAACCTCAAACCCACCCCCCCATCTTGGAAGGAAAATGCAATTTCCAGTTCTTGAAGTTGCTCAGTGTGAGATTGCTTTGTTTCCTTACAGGTTAAATACTTTGGCCGTGATCCCACTGATGGCAGAATGAGGCTTTCACGTAAAATTCTGCAGTCCCCAGCCAGCAGCACCCTGAAAACCCTGACAGAAAAAAACAGCATTGTCCTGGGAGGGGCTGTTCCACACACATCCACCTCATCCCAGTGACAGGTAAGGCCAGCAGAGCAGCTTCAGCTGACTCAGGGCTGCACTTGACAGCTTTGCTAAGGAATTGTGCCAGTCTGGGTTTGTACTGAGCTGTTACCCCTCAGTGCTGGGCAGGGACTGCTTGCCAGCTGTCTTGGAGTTTGTTGGGACTTAACAGCTGGCCCTTCACATGCTGTAGCTGTGGGAAATTTGATTTTGTAAAATTGGCTCAAATGCCTTGACAGTCTCAGGCAGTCTGGACAGCCCCCTCTGTCCAAAACAAACTTACTTGGTCATCTCCAGCATCCTTAAAGAAAAAAACCCAAACAGGGTGTTGGAAGAGAACAAAAAATAAGCTGCTTTCTTGATTGAGTCAATAGTGGAGGAGATTTCAGTCAGTTAATGAAGTGGCCAAAGCTCTTCCTTAGAAGTAGTTTTCCAGCATGTATTTGAGTGTCAGAAGGCTCGTGCCTCAACTTTTCCCAAAATTTGGGTGTTCTTCCTTGTTCTTAGAAAGCTGCTTTAACAGGAAAGTGTCTGATGTTAAAATCAGGAGCAGTTGCACAGCAAGATTGGCAAATGCTCAGTGCACCAGTGGGAGCTCAAGGCAATCTGTGGCAGCCTTCTAGGAATGATTGACAGCACAAAAAGAAGGGAAAATTCACTGAAGAAATCTTGGTTTTAAGGAACATTTTTGAATCCCATACCTTGATATAATGAGTTGGTTACAAAGTGTTTTCTCTCTTTCAGGAAAAAAGGTGTGATAGTTGGTGAAAATACAAGTGACTTTTGCTAGAACCTCTACATGTCCTCACAAGAATCTGCAGGTGGATGGTAGTGAATCATATTTATAAAATAGACACTATTTATGCTTAAAGGTGATGTGGAACTTCAAAGCCTTCAAATTGATTAAAAACGTTAAAATAAAATCAGGAGCAAGCAATGCCCTCATCCTGTGTAGCAAGGTTGAGATGGGAATACAAGAACATGGAATTCTGTAGACTGAGAAGATATTTCAGTGCTAAAGGTTATTCTTTTTTGAGTTATCCACTCAAAATAAAACTGTGAATATGAGAAGTAAGAGCTGAACAACTCTTTTGTGGGAGAAAGAATTATCTTGTATGCTTGGTCAAGAGTCACACTTGGCCAAAGTTTTACTGGCTTTTCAGTGTACAAGAATATTGAGCAAGACATAGACTTAGACCTTTAACATGATGGATGCTGGTTTAGATTAATACATCACTCAAAATGTTCAGACCTGCTGCAATATCTGAGCAGAACTGGCTGAAACATCACCCCTTATCACCTGGGTTCATTAGCACTGACTTTTAAAATACATAATAAAAATGTAAAAACACTTTTTCTGGAATGAGCAATTGATGTGATAAATCTTTCCTTAAAACACTCTCATCAGGAGTGTCTTAATCCTTCTATTAATTATGTTGCATCAGTGAGTTCACTGATCTCTTTTAGACTTCAAAACATTTCCCAGGGGCTCATGAGAATGACTCGTTTTTCTACTGTGAGGTACAGACTTCGAAAATCAAACAGGGTCCTTCTGATGTTCAACAATTTGTATGCAGGACTAATAAGAAAATCAACTTCCCACCTGGTGGCAGGTGGGCTCTGAACCACCTGAAAGAAAAAACAAAGCACTGGGGAGAGGAGAAGTGGGAATGTACAGAAAAAATTACTCCTTTTTTTATTCTAAGTTAAAGTATTAAAGAAGAAATAAATGACTGGTATGCTGCTCTGTAGTTGTCTCTGTCTTTTCATCATGTAAGATTGAAAAATTGAAACAAGTTTGGAAAGATTGAAAAAAGATTTCCTTGGCAATTTTTCCACCTCTTTGAGGGCTGTGTCTTATTATTCCTTAGTAAGAATTCAGATGTCACTTCTTACTGTGACAGTTGACTGATACATGATTGTTACATGTGAATAGTGTTAATAAAATTATGTAGGTCAATGTTAGAGTCCCTGAACAGAAGCTCAGATGTTGCCATTTCTGGTAACTCTTCCCAGAAATGGACCTCCCCAATCTAAGTGGTTTTCCAAGCTTTGTCTCCCTTTATTCTACACTGATTTCTGAGAGGCTGTGTTGTGGAACTGGTCTCAGTAAAGCAGCTACTGCAGTGCTGGGGCATTGTCTGTTTGGTGGATGATGATAAAGGAGCAAAATGACTTTAATGTTGCTGTGGCAGAACCTGTACAGTCAGCCTGACTTTCTGCATCTGGAACCAGCTTTAGGCCCTATGGGAAGGGGCGGGGGAAGAGCACACTTGGGAGTTGGCTGGGAGGAGCAGAAAGCAGCTGCTCTTACCTGAGGAGAGAAGCTCAATGGGAGCCAAGAGTTGAGTAAGTGTGTGCTGCTCTGACCCTTCCTGGGGGGAAGGACATCCCGGGCTCAGCGAGAGCCGGCGCAGGGCCGTGGCAGGAGGAGCTTGGCTCTCAGGTGGGATCAGCCATGATCAGAAACCAGGTGGGTCCGGAGTGCTCGAGAGAACAAGCTCAGTCCTTTTGCAGCAGATGGTTTTTCTTGTTCTAAATAGTGATTTATTTCTTCTTTCTTACTGCTCAACGTAATTAGCTCCTGTAATGACCTGTCTTAAATGGAGCCATTGAGAGAAATTGCCTTGGAGAGTGAAGCTGGGCAGGTGCAGCATTGCAGCAGCTCAGGAGGGCCAGAAATGCCTTTATGTGACAAGTGTGAAGTTTTCATGCAGGTGCAAAGAGTCAAGAGCTGGGGTATTTGTAAATGCCAGCAATAAATATTACAAGTGCTATCATAAAAGTATGAGAGCTGGCCTAATTGTACTTCTGGGATTACCTGCCAGAGGGAATGATACAGTCTCTTAATTTCACTCCAAGAAATTTTAAGTGATTTAGGAATGAGTTGCCTGTCTTGCTTGGGAAAACAAAAAAAAAAAGCTCTCTGCTGCTCTTGTCTCTGTCTGCTGTCTACCTTAATGGAATCCTTTGTTTTGATGAAGAACAGAGAATTCTCAACCTTGATAACTTGATGGTGGTAATGGGGAAGGATGAGCTGCTGGCAGGTGCAACACCACCATGGAAAACATTGCTTTGCTTTCTGTGCATCTTAAAGAGCAGAGACTCTGATGCTTTCCTGGTCTAAGCCAGGGTTTAAATCCAGTCTGTAACATTTGTTGGGGGAAGCATTGCGTGTCTTCTCCAGGCAAAGCCCCCAGAATTGACTTGCTGGTTGTGGGCACCGATGGCAGGGTCGTGCTGGGCTTTACAACCCCCTGGATGCTGTTTTGGGCAAAGAGAAGCCCCACATCTGAGTGACTGCAATCCCAGTGTGTTCTGGAGTGATATTTTTCCACAGAGTCATTGAGTTCATGCCTGGAGACATCATGGATTTATTTCACAGCTGAAGCATGAGAAATAGTTTTTCATGCCAATTCTAATTCACATGTCTTCTTTCTGTAGCTATTCACCATAAGAATTTGCTCCAAAATACTCTGCTGTGGTTTCTTGCAGTTTTATATATCCCAAGAAGTGCTGTGTTTAATCATGGGTAGAAGTCATGCTTTTATTTTTGTGCATTTGGTTTGAAGAGCCAGAACGCACGCACAGAAGTCGTGCAGAGGGGAGAGAGAGTTCATGAGCAGAAGATGTCCTGAGGCAGAAATATGCTGGGGCCATTGGGGTTTGTGTTCCTTCTTGTCTGTGTGCTTTTTATTGAGCTTTCTCTAAGGTAGAAATATGCTCAGTTTGTAATGCCTTGCGAGGAAAGGCCACTAAAACATAGCAGGGAAGGCTTGTTTGGAACCTGACTGTAAACTGGTTCATGTGACTCTCAGTCCAGGGTTTTGAAACCACTTAACATGGTCTTTTTATAGTTACTGACTCATTTATCCATAATGATGCACATGTCCCAAGGTGTGCTCCTATACAGCTAAATGTAAGCGTATAGGATAATTCTCAGAGGTGTATCTTGTATTTTCTTGGTGACTGAATCTTAGAGGCCTGCTACAATGAATATCAGAGCGAAAGCTGAGACTTGAATGTTACTTACATGTTACCTTTTTTAAATCTGCCCAGAGAATATTTGGAATAGTTGCAGATAGTTACTTTGAGTGGCAGAGTTTGTTGGAAACACTTTCTTTCCCTTCCTCTGGAACCACATTTCAACTTGAGAGCAGAGAAATGCCAGGCGTGTGAATAGGAGCCATACCGGTGTAACTGCTTTCACCGTGAGGCAATAGCCAGGAAAATCTGGCTTTGTCTGGGAATGAGGCACACCCTGGCCTCAGGAGAACTTGTCCTCCCTCCTTCCTTCCCCTTCAGAGCCTCAAAAATTGGGTTTGGAGACATATTCGGGCTTCTCCTCGTCCCGTTTCCTGCTGTTGTACACAGCTTTACTCCCCGAACGCTTTTGGGTCCTTTTCCCCTATTCCCACGCAAGCACGGAGATGTAATTATTTTTTTATTTGTAGTACAGAGGAAACGCGTAGATGGTGTTTAGTGTTGAAAACTTAAGATATACAGACTCCACGATGCTTGGCAAGTGGTCTGTCTTAAATTGTACGCTGTGTGTAAGGGCTAATTAAGCACGTTTCTCTGCTTTCTGAAGCTTCACCTTCAGTTTAGCTTTCGAGCCTTCTGTGGAGATGTACAAAGCAGGAACAGACGGCGTGTTAGAGTACGGCTGCTGCTGTAAGGAGATGCGGCTCACTAACCTTTCTGCCGTTCTGAGATGCAGGGGCCGCCTTTTCTTCCTGAAAATTGAAACTCTGTTTCAGTTGCGTGTGCTGTTTAAATTTACCCTGGCCGGGGTGTGGAGCTCGCCCGTCATTTTGTGTGACGGCGGTGGGTGGCACTTTCTGTGGCGTGAGGGGGGGAGGCGTGTGTTTCGTCAGCGACGGCGCCAGCTTTTAGACAGCCTTAAAAAAAAAAAAAAAACACTAAAAGGAAAAAATAAAAATTAAGTTTTTTCGGGGGAACATGTGAGCCAATTCCCCCTTTAGACGCCTCGGGCGTTAAAAGGCAGTGATGCGCCCACANCGGGTTACAAGATGGCGGCGGCGCTGTAGTAGCTGCTGAGGCGGAGCGGCGCCAGCGAGGCCCGGGCCGGGGCGCGGCGGCGCTGACTCGCCATGGGAAGCGGCGCGTTAAAGGCCCCGCGGTGCCCCTGAGCGGCCCGGCGGCCCCGCTTGCTCCCCGCCGCCCTCGCTCCATCGCCCCCGCGGAGGCGGAGCGGGCCCGGGGCTGCACCATGTCGGACACCCGCCGGCGGGTGAAGGTCTACACGCTCAACGAGGATCGGCAATGGGACGACAGGGGCACCGGGCACGTCTCCTCCAGCTACGTGGAGCGGCTGAAGGGGATGTCGCTGCTGGTGCGCGCCGAGTCGGACGGTGAGAGCGTGGCCGGGGCTGCCCAGGCCGCTTCCCCTCGCCCCACGCCCGGCTCCGGGCCCCGACCGCCGGGGCTGCCCCCCACCATCGCCCGGCTCGGCTGATGGTGCCTTCCCTTGGGACACCCCAGAGGATTATTGTTGTTATTGTTATTATTTCCACTCTCCGTGCCTTCCCTTATCTTGCGGATCGTGTGAAGTTTCCTTACCACACAAGCCACAGCAGCGTTTGCTACCGTGGTCCTAGACTTCTCCCCTCCCAGTTCATAGAATTATGGAATATGCTGAGCTGGAAGGGACCCATCAGGATCATCAAAGTCCATCTCCTGGCCCTGCACAGAGCTCCCAACAATCCCACCCTGTGCCTGAGAGCGTTGTCCAAGCGCTCCAGTAGCTCTGGCAGCCTCGGGACCATTTCCTGGGGAGCCTGGGCAGTGCCCGACCACCCTGTGGGGGCAGAACCTTTCCCTGATATCCATCCTAAACCTCCCCTCACTCAGCTGCATGCAGTTACCCCAGCCAGCTGCAGCTCCCCGGCCCAAACAGAGCTGAAGCTGTGACATGTGAGGACATTTTGTTCTCTTTCAGAGCAATACCCTTTGCTTTTGAGGTGCTCTTTTCCTCCCTTTCTTACTGCTGTAAAAAAAAAAAAAGTTGTTTGTTTGTTGCTCTTTTTCTCCTCAGGAATTCCCTGGTTGTGTTCCGGTCGGGTGGCATCCCTTGTGTTTTATTGCACTTTAAAGTCACCTTAAAGGGTCTTTTTTAGAGGGGGGAGGTACGTGCTCCCCACTTTGTCAGCCGACAGGTGCTAATGTGCTAAATGAACCACCTAAGACTGGTATAAATTGCTCCGGAGCTGTTGCCAGGAGACATACACTACTTGCATACACAAGATGAAGTCCCTGCGTTTATAGTAGCTGGATGATTCACTTCTGAAGGGCAGCTGAAGGGAATAAAAGCAAGTGGCCCACGTGGCTTCTCTGGACAAAAACATTTTTATGCTGGGCAGCACATTACCTGCTGGAATTTGTTTAGATGGCCTAAAAGACCACTAAAAAAGCTGGTTCTTGCACCAGATTTCTGGAGAAAAGAGTGCTGCAGTGGATTTTGGACTAAAGTAGAAGAGAAAAATGTATTTTAATAGGGATATTCCTGTTGAATTTTGTTTTACCTGGCTTATTTTAGGAAATTATATTTAAAGGAGGCGGTTCTTGTGGATTTTCCGTGAGATTTGGATTAAGCTGAGAGTCTGTTGGCTGGCACGTGGACAGTGGTGTGAGATGTGTGGAGATGTTTGTTTTGTTGGGTTCAGTAAATCTCTCTTCGTACCTTTTTCAGGTTCACTACTGTTAGAATCGAAGATAAATCCAAATACTGCATATCAAAAACAGCAGGCAAGTATTATTGCTAGGCTTTGCTTTCTCTGGTTGCTGGTGCTGAGGAATTGTTTTGTGCTCAGAGTAATTGCATTTTTTCAGGAAAAAAGGAAAAGCAAGAGGACCTGCAATTGTTGATGGTGTTTTTTATAGAGGTGAAAAAATTGCTTAGAAGCCTGTGGATGCTAAACACTTCACATTCTAGAAGTTAATATGTGGGTCTTAGAAAAATACATTTTAGACTTCAGGCTTTGAAGATAACATATGCAATTTGGAGAAATACTGAAATCATTACAGGAAGGATAGTTGGAAACATGTACGTGTAACTTTTGTCTCCCATGCCAGACCATCTGAAATAATTGCAAAATTAGGGAGGCAAAACTTTGACCAGCTCTGTTGAAGTGTATTTATTTATTTATTGAGTTCTTTTTCTGGAAATAACATGAAGGAATTTGTCTTTGGGGGACTCCTTTCTTTGTTGTTGCTGTTCAGTTTTTATTTTAAGCCCTGAAAGCTCCTGTTGTCCTAGGTAAGGCCACAAGCCATGGTGAGAGTTACCTTACCTAGGGGTAAACCTCCTGCAAGACAAAGATGTAAAACAGTTGGGAGCTGTGTTAATAGGTTATTTTTGTTTCATCCGCTGAAAAAAAAATCAGCTTACTGAATTTCTTCTGCTTTTATTGTTTTTCCCTTTTTCAGCATGCATTTTTGATGTCTCTGCCTGCATTGTTCTCATGGGTTTTCTGGAGTTTTTTCTGTCTGTTCCTTTGTTCTACAGTAGAGTCTCTGTTCCTTCAGTGTTTGATACTTGTTCTTTATCGTTGTGGTATCCAGAAGTGTTTCAGCACTGCAGAAAACAGTAATTTTGTTCTTCCCGAGTCACAGAGGGACACATCTTTGAGGATTTTGTTATAGTGACAAGTTACAGCGTGAGAATTTGAGAAAGAGACTTTGTTATCTTGTGGGCATTGGCTGGCTCGCTTTAGGTTAGGAGTGAGGTGGAGTTTTGGGCCGGCCTTTCCAGGGGGCTGTTTGCTGTGGTTTCTGCTTTTCACTTGTTAGGGGTTGGTGGCTGTGGGCTTTCCTTGGGGGGGCCATGCTAAGGAAGGAGCTCTGCAGACCTCCAGAAGCCAAGAGTCTTGAACTGCTTCCTGATTACTAGAGGAAACCCCTACATAGTGAAATACAAATGCAGATTTTGTTGCTGTAAAGTTTTAAAATGCTTCCTTTCACACCCTCTTTCCTGAAACTACAACTGATTAATTGTAGGCCTTTTTTTACTTAATTGGTAGCAAAGTTTCAAGTGATTTAAGTAGCTTTTGTTACAATTTTTCTTGTGGAAAAGGTAGATCATAGTTTAGAAAAGCTCAAGCTGAGGTTTCTTTTGGCTGGCTTGTATTTCTGATACTAATGCTTTTGTGTCCATGTGGCAGAAAGCTTTTTCTTCTGTTTGCTTCTTAAGGTTTGTGCAACCTCGTGGAGCTTTGAGTTGACACAGAGCATTGTCCTCGAGTTGATGGTCTTGGATTTGGGGAAGGCTGCAGGGTGGTGCAGCTTGATGGAAAAGAAACATGCCCTGCCTGCACATCTGTCGTCATGTAAATGACTTGACTGGACTTAGCGGGTACTTAACGCTTAATTGTGGTTTGCACAACAGCGTCCTTGAAAAAAGGAAACCGAGCACTGATTTTTCGGTGCTGTGCATCAATCTGTGACTTCCAGTATTGCCGAGTCCTGCCGTAGCTATTGACTAACCCCAAACAGGACAGGCCTGTTACCTCCCTGCTCCAGTCGTGTTTGTGGTTCCTGGGAATTCATTCTGTCCGGGTGTTGGGCACACTGTCATCACGACTTTCCCTTTCTCAAGGGAAATTGGGCTTGGATGGGTCGGACACAGGTGCCAAGCTGCTCAACATACACTGTAAAATTACCTCTAGTTAGATGAATGCAAAGAACACGAGAGCCTGAAGAGCTTTAGGTCCCTCTGGATTTTGGGGCATAGGCTTTGAGAGTTACACACCTCTGCTGGACACCCCACGTTAGTGCTGTAACAGGGTCAGATGTGTTCTGGAGGCTCTGGAGGAGTCGTTTTAAAGGTTGGCACCACACCCATTTGATGTTTCAGCCTCTGCTCGAGGTTACTGTTCCCTGGCAGAACTGGAAGAAGGGGGAGCCCATGGCTGAAAGACATGGAGCTGCTGCAGAAATCCTCACTGGGAGTGCTGCCTTCTGGTGTTACCTTTGCTTTGGTGTGCTCTGTTGCAGCTCTGAGATGAAGATCGTGTGCAAATCCTGTCTTTTACCCAGAGCTGCCATCGCTCTTGTGACAACAGAGCACTTTGCTCGAGGCAGAATAGGAGTTCCTGGTGGCCAGGATTTAACACATTTGCAGGGGTGCTGTTAAAGCCAGCCAGAGCAGTTGCCAGAGGGCTTCTTCACTGCTGTTTCATCCAGTGGCAGGTTAGATGTAGGACTGAGTCGGTTGAAACATGTCTTCCCGCTGGATTCATTTTTATCCCCACATGTTCCCCATCTGCTTCCCTGTGCAGCACATTGGTCCTGGCATGGGGACGTGGTGCAGTGCAGGAATACGGAGGGGTGGAGTAGCAGACGCTGTGCACACCAGCACCAGCACTGGAGAAGGGTTTGAGCTGCTCTGAGTTTCAGTTTTTGTTCAGAATTAATATTTTCTGTCTTTATTGGTGCTTGAGTGAGTTAAGGAACATTGCTGTTGCTCGTGGATGGAGCAGCATGGCCTCTAAGCAGGTGGGAGTGGTAGGGCTCAGCCTGGAAGGTGTCTGTCTGCTCTTCGTGGGTTGTCTGAGGTCATGCAGGAAGTGTGTGCCAGATGAGTACGTCTTATATTGGTTTTGGACAATTATTTTCTGTTGAAACCATCTTTCAGTCTTTCTGAAATATTTTTGGAAAAGCTTATATAACTTCTGCTTTGTGTGGGCAGTACAGATTGTAACAAGTACCATTCAGTAACTCGAGAATTTTCACAAATTTTTGACTGCAGTCCCTGGCTGCTGGAGTCATTTTAAGTTACTGCATTAATTCTCTTACTTGAATCATCCTGGGCTATGAATAGAGCTGCTGAATGTGTGTGTCCTTCTTTGTTCAGTGAAGCACCTCTGAGGCTCAGCTTACCTGGAGTGCATTGCATTTGAGTGTCAGGGCATCAGTATTTGTACAGAATGTTTCAAGGTAAACATTTCAGATTTGGGGTTCTGTAGTAGCCATAAAATTGTACTTAAGAATTATTTTTTTATTAATCTCTGAAGAAGAACCAGATCAGGGCGTTGATGAGGCTTTTCAGTGCATGCAGTTGACAATTATTATTTTTCCCTTGAAGCCCAGTTGAATTGTTGACTCTGAAATGGCACAAGGTAAATACAGAAATCCAGAGATCCTGAGCTGGAGATGATGGGGGGCAGCTGTGGGTGAAAACCATGTCAGCTCTAAGAACTTGGAGCAGTTGTGAGTCAGAGCCTGACAGCAGAGAGGCTCCCTATTAATATTTCTCTGTAGGAGAAAAGTGCAAGTGTAATATAGAACACTGTAATATAAACAACTCACAACAGTGCTGAAACCACAGTGCATTGAACTCTGTTCTTTCCACAACAGGGAAATTTTGTTTCTCTAAAGAAATGTGTAAAAATTAGTAAGAAAGGAAAAAAAAAATTATCTGTGCAAATTCCAGTGTGGCCTGTGATTATTTTGGGAGAAGGAAATGGATCTGTTGATAGGCATTTGTCAACAGTGATGTTATTCTTAACTTTATTTTCAAAGAAATAAAAGGGCAAAGCCAAAACCCCCAAGATACACAGTTCCCCATGGATATTGAGGAATTAGGATTACTGTAGAAATGAACTGAAGAATTAATGCTGTACCAATGCTGCTGGTGTTCATTCATGTTCCAGTGGTAGTTGTAGCAGCTGGGAAGTTGTGTTTGCTGAGACAGATGTATGTTTTCCAAATAACTGCTGATGGAAGAGGGAACCTGCTGTCCCATGCCAGCAATCCTTCCCAAATGTCAGTCCCCTCACACCTGGCAGTAGAGAGTGCTCCCTGACCTGTGTAAGCCCAGATAGCTGCATTTACAAAGGTCTGTGTAAAACTTACTGCCCCTGAAGCTTCCTAAGGAATATCATCAGGTGTTTCTTTGGGTTTCCTTGCTAAGCTTAAAGATACCACTCTTAATATTTTGTGTTCATTAAAAGTGGTCTAAAGACCTAACCAGCCTTGATGAGTTCTGTGGTGAATATTGAATGTTGTAAATGTGGGAATTAATTACGTTACTGACCATTAAGCAAAAGCTTGTTAGTGTTTAAAAAACACTTCAGTATTTAAAAAACTGTGGTAACAGTTCAGGAAGTCAGACTTGGAATGTTGAATAGTTTTGCTGGAGCTCATCAAATATTCTGAGAGTTAGCAGAGAGTGGCTCAATTTGGATATTTTTATATGAAGATGAGTTTGCTGTAGGATGGGGAACTGTTCTGCTTTTGTCTGGGACAGAGTTAATTTTC
>VYZP01077582.1:1994-13363 GCA_013400635.1 Hypocryptadius cinnamomeus | reverse complement strand
AATACCACTTCTCAAGACAGAAGGAGAATGAGCTCAGGTGCCAGGAGATCTGAAATCTGTGATACAGGCTATACACATTCCCCTGATCTGCTAAAAACTCCTTCCAGAAATTCTATTTGATTCCTCTACTCAAAAAAATCCCCAAAACCCCAAACCCAAACCCAAACCCAAACCAACAACAACAACAACAACAACAAAAGAAACCCCCCAAAAATCCCACAAAAAAACCCCCAACCCCTAACCAACCAAAAAAAAACAAAACAAAAAACAAAGCAAACCACAACAACAAATCCAACACCATAGATTTTTCACTGCCCTGAAGCAAATAGCTGCTTGAGATACAAGAGGTACTGTAAGGAAAGCCAAGAAATCTCTTCTTCAACTGCTGCACAGCTTGAGCATAGCCCCTTCAAGACTCAGTACACACCAAGAAGTCATGCTCAGCATCTCTAATGACCTGTGCAGATGACGCAAGAGAAAAGAGTGTTTCCAGAACAAAGATGTCATTATCAGAGGACATATGGATTCAATAATGACCTTCCACAATATTAACAGCCTATCCTGTTGACTATATAATATTCAACTACAGCTTCTTGAAAACTGGTTATTTCCACAGCTCTGAAGAAGGCAGTGCAATGAGAGATGTCTCTTCCATGTACAGAAGGCAACTACAGACTCACTTCAGGAGACTGCGATTTGCTCATGGCAGAGACACAATATTCATGCAGAGACACAATATCCATTTCATTCCCAACCCTATCAGCAAAATGCTGGGCAGACCACAGCTGATCCAATCATTTCCTGAGAACAAAACATCAGATAATGTTCACCTTTCTGTGTTTCATACATCATTTTCAGAAAGACTACACATTTATTACAGAATGTTACTTGTTATTTCTCACCAAGGAGGTTATATAAATAAACACTACGATTCCTCTGTGAATTGTTCTCTTCAATTGTTTGTTATTTAATAACTGTGGACAAAGACTGACCACAACAAGTATGAAACTCTAGCCTCTGTGAATGTGGTGGTAGTTTTGCACTGGCTTTAAAGGCATCAGATATTCATCCACTGGTATTTTCTGCTCAAAAGATAATGAAAGAAAGTTAAGACAATGATCAACATAGATGGAAAATACCCTGTTAATATTCCTAGCCAAACTGCATTCTGTCACCTCAAGTTCAAAGAAATACATGCAAAATGTTTTTTCTAGTGACATACCAATGCCAGCCTTGAGTCTGAGGTCAAGTCATAGGGGGAAGGCTGGGACCATCCAACAGCAGTTACCATAAGCAGAAAGTCTCATGATGAAGCACTGTGCCTCAAAGTCACCTTTCAGGGAATAGAACTGATACAGCTCTGGTCCAGCTGCACCACTGAGAACATCATCAGCTCAGATGGAAATCCCACCACCTCCTCCTTCCCATGCCAGCTTTGTGGCAACTTCATTCAAGCCATCACAAGTAGGATGGGAACAGAGCTGCTGAGTTCATCTAGGATACAGCCCATACTTCTACTGAGGCTACAGGATAACATAAGCACAAGAAAGAGTTATCTGAGCAGATCAAAGTCCATTCATAACACAGTGAATGATATTTCATATTAATGACAGTATTTCTCATTGTGAAGGTATTTCTTAATGATTTTTTTTTTTTTATTCAAATGTCAAGAGTTATTCTTTTATACATTCTCTGGAGTAACACCAGCCAGGTTTTTCCAGAGGTCAGGGAGTTTCTTGGTTTAGTTGTTTTAGTGAGCATCTAAAATAAGACTCTTAAATTCATGCTGACACACCAGATCAGGCAAACATAACATCAGGAATAGCTGGCATGCTCAGCTCCCTCCTGAGATAAATTGCTTTAAAGTTACTAGGATGCAAGTTCTGAGTACAGACCTGTCTGTTTCCGTGGGTGAAATTCATCCTGTGGGAGAATGTTTTATTGGGTTTTCAGCAACATACACATTTGGCAACTTGCATGGGCAAATTTTATACATACATTTTCAAAGCTGCAAGCACCCATTTGGATTTCATTTGAATAAAGCTGTCTACTTGGATCAACAGTGTTTAAATAAGGTAGATAAATACTGCACTCCCACCTTAAAAACTGATGTTCCTGTATCAAAAACCTGACACAATCTTCCCCATTAAGTGCATAGAAAACCTATGCACACTCTGTTGTGCTCCCCTGCTGCCTTCCCCATGGGAATGACTGTGCAGCTGAGCTGCTGATGCAGGTCTGAGAAGCTCAAGTGAAAAAATCTTGGCACAACTTGGAGCAGAGGACGTAATGCATGGTCCTGTGGAAAGGTTCAATGTGACAATTTTTCTTGTTTTACTAATCCCTGCTTACCCAGCTACCTGCTGAAAGTTGCCCCTCACCATCCAGATGCCCCACGGATTTCCACAGAGCATTTATCAAGAGACACTTGTCCACCACCATGAGTTATGCAATGCTACCTCAGTGATGGTTGCTCCCCAGTAGAATATCTTGTGTACCTACTCAGGCCTGGGTTTACAATCGCTGAAGTGGAGCCCAGCATGTATTCCTGGGAAATGACATCTCGTCACATCATAACAGTCTCATGATGTGACATTTTGCACAACAAAAGCTTCTCATGGACGAAATGATGAATAGTCCCTGATGGGAGAAAACCACTGCAGAGTTGCCAGAAAGCTCTGGAAAGAAATACTATTTTGTCCCAGTGGGGGCTTTCAGATTCTCCAAGATGTCAGCTCAAGGACATGCATTCCCTTCTCCAACAGTGCCATGGGGCAGAAAACTGTAACCAGGAATGGTGTGTAAATGCCCAACTGCTTGTGACTGGTTGTATTCATTTATGGCCCAATTTCTACCTGACCTTGAGATGCACACATTCTCCTGGTCTCCTCTGAAGGCAACCTTCCAAGCTCAGAACCATCACAGCCCCTCTTTGTGTTTTCCTGGCTGGATCCTGTTGATGCTCCTTGGGGACCATGTCTTTAAAGGCATTCATCACACGCAGCAATGTCTTACTTGGTCCCTACCGCCCCAAGTCTTCCACAATCTTCTCTCTCAGTCTCACTACTTCCTACTCTGCTCTCAGCTCTTGACTGACATACTATTTTAGGGTTATTTAGGGCTTTGTTTCTTCCCACTAACTCTCGAAGTCATTCCAGGGAAATAAAAATGTGATTTTCCATTTGGAAAACTCTACATGGAAGAAGTATATACCTATATTTCACCCTATTAAAAAAAACAGTTTTGATACACCAAGTTCATTCATAACAGATGAAATGGAATTCACTGCCAAAATTCACTGCTACAGATTTTTCAAGTTTTCATCTTAAATACTTCAATATTTGCAAATGAAAGGTTTTGTGTACCAGGAAGTCCAGCCTATATCTAAAGCACTAGACCTAAAGCAGAAGATGGTGGAATGATCTGTCCAACGCCTATTACCTGGAAAAAAAAATCTTCCTTTCCCAGAAGATATATACTTCATATGGGTAGAAGAAAAGCCTGGAACTCTAACATGCCTAACTTCCAGCATGCCCAATCACAGCATGCAGAAGCAGGACTGTCCACATTTGTCTATCAGTAGCTAGACAAATACAAATACAGAAGGAAGCACAGGAATTGAACCACATAAATTAGATAACACCAAAGACTGGTTTCTCCAACAGAAACAAGGCAGAAATGTTTCTCTCCTAGACCTCTCTCCACAGTTGAGCTCCTAAGGAAGGGAGAGACAGACTCACAGAAAATTTTCAAATCCAGGGCAGGAAATTACCTAGGCAGCAAAACCACACACTTATGTAAAATTTGTACAGATTTACTTTGTAAATCTATACACAGAAGACAAAATAAGAATGTATAGCTGAAAAAAAAATCCATTAATAGATGTGGACTAAATTTACATTAATTTTCTTCTGCTTTGTATGAAAACAGTACTACTTATTATTTTCATAAAAAAACAGTTGTGAGAAATGTGTTGTGATGCCTACTCATAACAATCCCAAAAATTCACTTGATATAAATACTCATATCCCTGTGTTTTCAAAAACCTTTTGTGGATTTAGAAAACATCCAGTCGGGAAACAGACTGAAAACCACGTTTCTCAAAACTGAATACTAAGCTGAGTATCATAGCACAAGTGGCTGCTATTTAAATCAAGACGTGTCAAAATTCATGGGCTGAACCATGTTCACATGGAATCACAAATAATTCACAAATCACACACTAGTGCATGGTCGTGGGCTGCTGACAAACTGGATGAAAGGTCATGTTAATTCAAATCACGGCCATGCTGGCACTGCCAGATTCAACACAGACAGCAGTCTAAAGTAAAGCTGTTGTGATCAGTCCCAAAGGCTTAAAATATACCTAACTGTGTATTTTATAATATAATAATATATTTAAGTATTCTCAAACAGCTTGCATCTTTTGTTGAAGACATTTATTTTGCAAAGAGAATTGTTCAGGCAGGTATAATTTTCAGTTAGTTAGGTGAAGGAAAGCAAGGACTGAGACACAGAGTCTGCATGAACAAAACTGGGACTCAGTGTGCTAGTAAACATGGCTTGGACCAGGTTCTGGTGGAGACTAAACTGAAGAAGGAAAGAAACTGAAAAGGGCAGGGATGGATCAGGACAGGTCAGAGGGGACACAGCAAAAGTACTGGGTCTGAAGGAAGAGACAGCAAAATCTGCAAACACAGCAGCACATACTGATCCAGAGCTCTGAATCCTGCAGTCTTCACATTCCTCTGCTGTCAGCACATCTGGGCAGAATCCAGTCATGTTTACACTCCCTGGCTCCCAGGAGAACCTTCCTGAAGGTCCAGTCCCATGCACACCGGAGGTCTGTGGAAACTGCCACTGCAAAAAACACTTCAGCCCCTTCTTGTCTCATGATCCATCATTCTTTGTGATGGCCTGTGCACACATGAAGCCAAGAAATAAACAGTCGAGAAAACACTTTATTTTTTTTAAGGTGCATTGCATTTAACCCTGATCTGTTCCCCACTAGGCTTTCCTGCCAGGCCACACAAATTGGAGTGAGCAGAAGTGCGAGGCCATGAGAAGAAGGGAAGGACTGATGTATTAACAGCAGCACCAGTTTGGATCAGCTTGTAATGGTTGTGAAACTACAACCTCAGCACATAATACCAAGCCATTGAAATGGGTTTAACTCAGGGATGCTGTGGCCCTGTCCCTCTTACAGCCCAGGCAATCCAGAACCCCCCCAGCGAGTCCTTTCAATGCAAGAACCTGGCAGAAAAATGATCCTGAAAAGAAGGAAGTATATTTTCATTTCAGTTTAAGCTGTTTGTTTTCTACACCTACTCATCTCTCCTGTTCTGAGAACACTGATTATCTGTGCTTCATTTTCAGAGCCCGATTTGATGCCTGTGCCTGATACGCAGGAGCACTGTGCTCACTGCTGTAAGAAGGTGGGAGAGGCCGTGTGGAAAGCATGGTCTGAGGGGTCTTGAAATAGGCATCCCAAAATAAAGGATACCTTTTACTTTAATCACATTGCACCTCTGTTCCTCATCTGCAAAATGGGAACAATGATAGACCACGCTCCTCACAAAGAGGATGGTACAAAAATACCACAATGAAAGCCCATGAAGCAGTTGGCTTCTGTTGTTGTGAAGTCTGTGAAGAAAACCTTGTGAAAAAATTCCGTCTTCTGAAGAGCATTTCAGAAGCATGTGACAGACAGGATCTACTTGCTGAACACCAGAGGAGAAATGCTGTGAGCAGAAATTCAGCACAGTCCCTTCTGTGCACTGATGTGTGACAAAGAATAGTGTGTGATATCATTGGAGATTTTATCTTAGTGCTTATGCAAACAGAGGCCGAATTAAGGTTGCAGAGGCAGCTTAATTCTCACATTTGTTAACTCCAGAGGGCTTAGTATCACCGTCTGTCTAACACTCTTTCCAAGCTGGGTGCGCGTCCCTCGTGTGTGCTTCACCCCAGCTCTGACAGACAGCTAACACCTTCCTCCTGCTGCTTCAGCATCTCCGGATCACCCACGGAGGTGTCGCGGAGTCCGAAATCTGCGAAGCCCATGGCCGGAGTTGCAGTAGCCCTCTTCCTCCTCCTCCTCCTCTTCCTCCCGCTGCTGCCGCATTTCCCTCCCGCCGGCAGTGCGAGGCTAAGCCGCTAGATGGGGTGCGGCGTGCCCGGCTCCCCCTCCCCGGGGAGAGGCGTTTCAATCATCTTTTGGCTTCAGGTTTTGCAGCCAACCAAAAAACAAAAGAGGTGAAACGCAGCACAAAAAAAAGGCATAGCCAGCTTCCTCTCAAGCAGTTAACTTCTGCTTGTTCCTCGTGTTCGGCGTGAAAGGGAAGAAATCAAACGGAGTACACAAACCCCCGGGAATGCTCGGTGCACCGATCCTGGCGGGTGCGGAGCCCCCGCTGCCTGCAATGGGCATGGCAGGTGCTCAGGCTTTGGCACGGGTATCAGTCATACCTGCTTTGCCTCGTCTTGTCTCAGCTCCTCGAACCCAGACTGCGCAAGGATCAGTCAGCGATTTTCCCTGGCAGTCCACACACATCTGCTTTTCTACTCCACGCGCCAGTCCCGGTGAAATGCAGCAGGCACGGTTCCCGTCCCCACCAATACACCGCCAAATCTCTCTCCCTCTCTCTCTTAATAATGATCTGGAAGCTGGGTAAAAACAACATGCTCGCTTTTAGCAAAGAGCGTGCTTCCTCATTACAGGGGTAAGGAAGAGGAAAGAGGACGTGAGGAAACTGACACAAAAAAAGGTAACTACAGAATTAAAGGAAAAAAAATCCTTTCTAAAAGAGTCAGTCCTTTCCAATGGGAAGACAGTGCTTTACTCAGTTAGTCCCCAACTGAACTGCATAATGGTGGCCAGCTTACAGCTTTCTTCTCATTTCCCAAAGAATGATCTTTTGGAGAAGGCATGGTGAAGCTGAAGCATGTCTAGTCCATCCAGGAAGGAGTGAAGGGACTTGTATTTACCTGCATTTCCACCACTGCTGAATCATGCCTTCTCTCACTCTTCCCCAACAGCTTACAGGAAGAATTGTCCCTCTGAAGGCACCATCCATCCCAATAACAATACTTATATTAAACCTGTATATAAAATACAACCAAACACTCCTTCCCAACATCCAGCTTCTTCCAGCTTCCCACAAAAATACCAACACCCAAGATCCCCTGCACAGTACCCTCTCATGACGTGGCCCGGCCTTGTAAGCTCCTACAGACTCCTTCTCCATGGCCATGAGAAGAGCAAAAAGCCAGGATGATTTTGAAGTCAGTCTTTTCTTTTCCTTGTATGGTATGAATGGGGAAAGTCCTCCTGCTCAGCAGAGGAAGACTGCCTGGGGTGCTCCCAACACATGGCAGCAGTACAGGCAGGGATAACCACACCCTCAATTCTCCTCTTTACCCCAGCAACTGGAACAACCTGAATTTTGCAGTCTGTCACAGACAATACTGCGCAGATTGATTTCCCTGCAAGTGTCTCAAAAACCACCTTGAAAGAGCCACAAGCAGGGGTATACCCAAGTGGCAGTGCAGCACTTGGATTTGGCAGGATTGCACTTGAGTTGTGAAATGGGAGAAGAGCACAGACAGACAGATATGTGCCTGCCCAACAGTGTGTCCTGTCACATACCCTGCAGGTGAAAACTCAATTTAACTTTCATTCTCAATGAATTTGGACTTTCACAAAGAGAAGCAGATGTAAAAAATGTGGCAGAAAAAGAAACACAAAGGAAATAAAATAAGAAAGTGCATTTGAGCTGTTGTTTTTCTTAATTCATTGCAAAAATGCTGATAAAATGTGCAGTGCATCACTCCTGGAAATTAACGCAGACCAATCCTGCCTAAGGAGTTTGCAGTCTTTATATAAATTAATAGACAGAATATAATCCCAAGTGCAGTGCATTTGATCATATATATTAATATGGAGACTGCTGATCCACATCTGGCTAAAATAAATGTGTTTTTACACAAATTAGGTTACTACTGATACAAACACTTTTGGTTCATACTCCAGAGCACGAACAGATGATCAGCACGATTGCTTTGGTGCAGCACTGTGCTTGAGGAAGTCACCACTTATCAACTGGGCTGTGGTAATTGCTCCTAGCCTTTTACAATTAGAAGAAGCCACTAGCTTAAACTACCTTAAGCACTGATTACATTGTTTAAATGAGCACATCTTACCTTCCATTTGTAACCACTTAGGAACACAGCACTAGCAGGCATTGTGGCTCAACTACTGGATGCTACCTCGGGGAAAAGCAGATCGACTGGATCTCTTGCAATCCTTTGGCCACAACAGAATTACAAAAATTCCAGACTCAATAAACTTCCACAGGTGACAAGAATAGCAACCACCTGCAAAATGAGCTGATGAAAGCAACCTAGTCTTTATGCCAGTGTACCCTATTTATACAGTACTAAAACTCAGAAATTTTGCACTGCCTGTACATATCCCAAGAAGCAGTATGGAATATTTATTGCAGAAATAACTTTGTTAAAATTCTGTAGAGTCCTTAAAGTCAAACCTTAGCCATTAAGTCTGCGAAGACAGCTCCACATGATCAGCTGTATGTAAGCTTCAAATGGTAACTCCTCTGATTTATTTTGTTTTCTGATACAAAGTACTTTTTGGTGTTCTGCAATATGTGGAACATCTGAACAACTACAAAAACCTGTTTGGGACACTTGCTGAGATCCATTTCACTGGATCTTCACAAATAAATTCATTCCTATTGCAGCACCAGGGTGCATAAACATAGTTTTGATGAAAATGAATACTAAGCAAGTTTACAAAATTTTTGCCTTCAAATCATATTACCACAAAGGCTTAGTTATTTGTTCTGTACTCTACAGTACAAGTGCTGATAACCCAAAACATTTTCAAAAATTACAAGCCATACCACTATATCCAAGACACTACATATGCTTGATGCCCCTTCAATTTACTTCCCTCAATTTGCTTTCAATTGTCTTTTAATTTTCAACCATAAGATCAAAACCTCCCATTTGAAAACAATCAGTTGAATCACACAGCTTTGTCTTAATATACTAAATGTGCAAGATCAGAGATAAAGTTGTTGGCAACACAGCTAATGTAACTCTGCAGCAAGTTCCCTGAAGTAATCAGAATTTGGTACTCAGTTACGCTTTATTTGGGCCCATGACAAAGGGCAGCATTATTGCTGTGCTCTGAGGGGACAGTCCCAGGGTAGAACTGTGAGTACCAAAATTGTTATGGTGTGGTGTAGTGATAACTGAACTAACTCCATGTTACTGACCTAGCCCCAACTGGTGTGCTCTCAAGTTCTCCTTTGTTTTAAAGCTCCCAGTTGGACCAGGTCAAGAGCCCAAGTTCAGTAAGTAACAGGTCACCAGTTTCAGGAAAAAAATGCATTAAAAAGGCACATATAAATGATCAAAAATGGGTAAATTCAATAAATCTTCCCAGTTTTTAGTATCTGTCTGTGGGTTGCTCTACTGGATAACCACAAATCATTCATAAGTAGAACAGACATTAAATTCTTAATACGTTTCACCCATAGATTTCACAGAGTGATATGAATTTGGTCCACACCATTCTCCTTGCTTACCTCTAATACTCCAGACTCTTGCTTGTGTGGGTTTTTTTTTTTTTTCCTGCTATACTTGCCTGACATTTTTGCACCAGCCTCTGGAGGCCACCCAAAAAGGATTCCAGCTGTGGACTCATGAGCAGCTCTGGTGTCTGCCCTCATTGCCCAACCCAACCAACCAAAACCAGTCACTTCTCAACCCCAGCTGCACCCTCTGTAGGGCTCCTGACACCCAAAACTGGTGTGTAATCATTCATTCCCCACTTTGGTGCTACTTTTGCAGCCTTGCTTTTGTGAAGAGGAAGAAGATTCCCATCCCTGGCTTTGCCCCCCTGGGCCACTCCAGCAGCCACTGAGGCCTAACCCTGCAGCACCCTGCAACACCTCTGAAACTCAGGGGAAACACAGAGCCCTCAAGAACATTTTTTGCATACTGATAAAAGGTAATTAGGGACTGCAGAAGAAGAGGTAAAAAAACATGGTGTCAAGATGTAGCTTCATTCCCACTGAACAGCACTGCTTTGTGCTATGTAAAGCCAGAACACTTTTCCCTCCATCATTTTCTCCAACAACAATGAATTATTTTCCAATACTGAAAGTTTCAAATGAAAGCCCTGAAGTGACTACAGCTACTTCAGGTGGGCATCAGTGCTTTACCTGGGGGGGAACCCCTTTCCATGGCAGCCTTGCCTCTCTGAGGAAAAGCCAGGCTGCTAAAATAAAGCTGCTGGAGTGAAGCCAAGTCATGGCTTCAGGAAAACGGATGCTATGTCAGGGCTTTATTGACATTGTAAATCTTTGCAGTTAAGAAAAATCAAATTTCTGAGTGCTGGAGTGATCATTTCTTGGAGCAGTGCTAGAGACAGCATGGGAGCTGACAAAAAAAAGGACAGTGGCTCCAATCTTGCTGGGTGAAATATGTCCTGGTGCAGAAAACCCCTAAAACATCCTGCACATTAACAGGACTTAAGCCGGAGGCTCGAGTATTGGATAAACCCTTACACTGGACATCTCTGCCCTGAACATTTCTCTCTTTCCTGGAGCTGAAGTTAATGGGAGCCAGTAAATGCCCAGCTGATTCCAGCAGTGGTGATTCTGCTGAATAAAACAAAGTTTAAACAAGCTGGTGTGGACATTAGTGGTAATGCAGTTGGGAGACAAGGGCTGCACGGCGACTAGCCAGAAGGCTGGGATTTGGACACCACAGATCATCCAGCTCTGTGCTACTGGCTGCCACGGTACTTAAAATCATTGCAGTCCTCTGGAGAGAGTCTATAGATAAACTCTGTCCTATGTTAATGCACCATCATATAGAGCTGTTTACAGGCAGTACTTAGTAAAGTACTTAAGCATGTATTTAAACAGGCTGCTGAACATCACTGTGATTAATACTTTGCTGAATTAGAGATATAATATGAATACATTTTTCTGCTGTTGTAGTTTTTCATTATATACACTTATAAACTGGACATAAGGATTTTCTTTCAGTTTTGCATCCAGCAAATGAGTTAATTTGGGAGTCAAATTCTGCCTTAGTTATGCCTGCACAATGCCTTTCATATGCATGAGGGCAGAAGACTTTTTAATTGGACTTATTTTTTGTTAGTCTATAATAAAAAAAAACCCACCAAATTTGGTTCTTTCTTTCTAATCCTGCAGCTCTTTGACATTCCTTTCATGTCACTTCAATCAGAAAAGTATCTTTTACATATGGTGTGTATGTTGGTTAAGGCCATGCACATACAGCAGCTGCAATTCTTGACCAGCAGGCAACAG
>VYZP01077581.1:0-16400 GCA_013400635.1 Hypocryptadius cinnamomeus | reverse complement strand
CATTGATCCATTCAGTTTAATCTATTTTTTCCTAAAAAAATCACTGAAGGTTATGCAGAAGAATACTGTCTCAGTGCAGGAACTCCTTCAGCTCTGAATCTAGATGTTTGCCAAACAGGTGACCATGGAATTACATAAAATACCTATGAACAAACAAACTTGATATTTCATAACATATTTCATTTTTATTACCATGACATTTGAAATTTCAAGCATTCTTCTTTCCTATAGGGAGACGGCATACAGAAATATGAACAAAAACATGAGCAAGCTGCTAAGAAGAAAAAATAGGTTACTTTTAAATAAGTGTGGCATCATTAGAGACAAAGTACTCAAGTCACTTGGATGCCTCACCTTCCTAAAATCCTTGGAAATACCAGGATCCTGCTAACCATGGTTTTATTTAAAGATGACTATAAATAAGGGATGAAATAGGACTCACCCAATATGCATGTATTGATATGTACATACATATGATGTGTATGATTCTAAACATTCCAGGTCATTATTCAAAAAGTTATCGTCTTCCATTCTGCTTGAATATGTTGATACTCTTATTAATGAGACTACCAGGAAAAATAAGGATCTTACCTAAAATTCTTATTATTAAGATTGCTGGGATGTAAAATCAGGATATCTGATCTTAGATGAAGATATATTTATCTATATACCAACATAGAGAGACAGGTAACTGATCTTCAATTAAAATAACAGCTACTTACTATAACAACTACTTCATCATATACAATGATGAAACAAAGAGCTTTTGCTGCCTAATAAAGCATATCTTATACAGCCATGAAGAGGAACAGATACTAATTAGGTTTGCTTTCACTTGTCCAAAAATTCTGCCAACTTTAGATCCCAAACACTGATTTTATTCCACTGTGTTACAGGTTGTACATGTGGGAGGAAAAGCTGAAGCAAGGCTTGGGAACAGAGGCTCAGCAGGTGGGTAGAGATGAAATTCCTCCTGCAGCTCCTGATGTTAATGCTGTCCAGAGGGAAGGAGGTCTCCAGCTTGTGAGGCAGCTGGGGCTGCCAAAGAAAGAGCTGAAGGAGACTGGTATGTGAGGGGGAGATTTGTGCTCTATTACTGCTACACTTTTACATATGGTTGGACTTGATGATGCTGGAGGTATTTTCCAACCTCAGGGATTCTGTGATTCTATGACACAGGTCCCAGTGATTGATCTGCAAATCTCAAGAACACAATAAAAAATTACTTTGCGTCAGGAGCACTCCTAAATAATAAACATACTTTGTAACTGGGAAAAGAGGAGCTATACTGTTGGTACGAACTAGCCATGTTTTCAGCATGCTAAACAGAGCCAGTCTTTCTAGACATTCCAGGTCATTATTTAAAAAGTCATCTGCTTCTATTCTGCTTGATTATACTGATACCTAATAATGAGACTACCAGGAAAAATATGGATCTTATCTAAACTACTTATAATTAAGATTAGTGTGAGGCAATATCAGGATATCTGATCTTAGATGTATATTTGAAGGAGAAAAACTTTAATTTTTATAAGGTCTGTCTTATCCACTCTCTTTACAATTAAGATAGATATTACAACCCATGTGACAAAAGAAGCATTGGATTTGAAGTACTCTTACACAAGAGGAGTGGGTGCACCAACTGGAGCTCAGACACACTCTAACATTAAAGTGACACTGCAAGAAGCCTGAGCAGCCTGTAAGACTATGTATATAACCTGCAAAAGTGTCTGCAGCAACTATTTCTGTCAAAATCAGTGTTACTGACAATGAAAAATTTAGCAACCCTAAATAGAATAGGAAAAAAAAATACCAGAAATATACACAGTGAACACATACATTTAATTTCTTCAGAAACTCTATTAATTACAGATTTACTGCTTCCATGACATTGCCAGAGTCCACTCTTAATGCTGAATACCAAATTCAGTACTAAAATTTTCCATGAATCCTGAAAAAGATCTCCAGCTTTGAATCACAAAATAAAATTAATTCCAAAACAAAAGACATTGGTGCCTTCATGTTTTCCCCTGTATAGTGCAAAGCCTTGATTTGATTTATTTCTGTTTTAGCTCAGTCTTTCAGTGTCTGTGAATGAAAACCCATGATTTTTCCATTGAAAGAAGGATATAGCAATTACATTGGTGGTTGGCAACCACGGGCAATTAAGTAAACGAAACTTTGTAATTATCATGTAAAGAATCAGCAGTAACAAACTTCGTTTTTAATCAATCCCTTAACACTACTATGTTGCAGAAAAAAAAATTCATACGCATCCCTCTTTTGTAAATTACTGCACTTTCTCAAATCATTATCTTACCCCTAACCAGAGGAGTAATAAAAATATGGCAAGCAGTCATCTAAGTTAAATATTTAATTATTTTACCTTCTACAGCAACCCCGTGGACACAGTAATCTCTTCTGCTTTATATTGTCCATATTCAGTATATACAGACATATCTCACTGAATTTAGCATTAGCAGAAAATACACATCTGACACCTGACTTCTATGCAGCAGTTTTCTCCTTCACTGGGCAAAATATAAAAACCCCATAAAAGTCAAATTAACAGTTTTCAATGAGACAGAATGCCTGAAAACCTCACACAATTAAAGAAAACCAAAATTACAGTTTGATAGAACATCAAGGATATCCCCCTGATCTCACTGCCACTTATGCCAACATAAATTGGAATAATTCTAGCATAATAAGTAGCAATACATCTTCAAACAAGAGCAAAAATGTGATGCAAGAAAATGCCTCACAAATTATGAAAGAAGCCATGTGAAAACTGCACACATAATAACACATGCAATATAATACTTGAAAACAAAACTGTTAAGTATTTGCTAATTAGAATGGCATTTCAAGCAAGATTTTAAGCTAACAAAGTTCTTTTCAAATCATCAACCTCTTTCTCATTCTGAAGAGTGGTAGCTCACAAAAGTTAACTATGGAGCAATTATTTGTGTAATGGTTTACCAAGGGAACAACAGCTTCAATACTTTTCTTTGAAGACTGGCCACACTTTGAATAATCGCCATAGCTATCTTGAGTTTACTTGACAAATAAACAGAACAATTCATGCCAGCTCAAATTATCAGCAATTGGTTTCCACATATTGATTTAATGTTAGGGCTCCTCTTTCTTTATTTGCATTTACAGATATTTTACATCACAGCACCTGTGGTCTAGGATCAAACTGCACCTCAAATTCAATTCCATTTTTCTTTAATGGTATAGCTGTCTTCTACTGCAGCCCTGTGGGTCTGTAAACACACTATAGCCATTGGTGACAACAAGCAGCACTCTGTCCTGACTTTAAAAGTCTGCAGTACTCAGGCATCTCAGGCTTACTTAGAAATTTTCTTGGTCTACCTGCATGTTTTGCAGGGCTTGTTTAGGTCAATAATTAATTTTTTGAATTTATTTAAGTTTTTACTTCTCCTTTTTTTAGTGTAAGTATAATTTTATATGGAATACTAACATGTGGTTATTCTGATATGATGAAATATTTAAAAATGGCAAAATGACCCAGTCTGGAAGAATACAAGCCTGGTCTGATGCATGAATAAGGACCGAGAATAAGGACAGAGGTTGCAAAGCAAAGTCAGGCATGAAAAGGAATTATGAGAAATGGGGGCAAACTGACCCAATCCAAGGTCTGTAAACTACTTACCAACAGCCTGTTAACGAATCCCCACAATGAGCTGAGCAAAATGAAAAGTAATGAAGAACAATATCCGAAATACATAAACTCCAAAAGTAAACTTTAAACCATCGGACCAATGAGTAAATAGCAAGGTGTAGAAGATTAGCAAACATAGAAAAATGGCTCAAAGTTTATCCTGGGGAAGGGAATGAGGAAAGCAATAACCTATTCCTCCTAGTGGAAAACAGCAAGTGACCACAGCATCAATATTTCACTCCTCTGAAAGATCTGAGGATGCTGCACCGCTCCCCTTCCACCTCTGCCTAAGACAGACCTGATGATGTCATCATACTGTACACAGAAACAGAAGGCCCATGGCAAACATAGTGACATCATATAACTGAGTATTTCAGCTGTAGGACAGAGATACACAGGTCATCACAAAGAACTCTGGTCCTTGGGTTTTATTTACCTGCCTTTGAAGCATGGGGTTTTTTCACTGCATGTATACAGAACAGCTATGTGTACATGCATGAAAAGAGGAGGCAACGGATGTTAGTAAGATTTATATATGGAGCTCAGCAAACAGACTCAGTTCTAAAACTATTCAATGTAATGCTTTCTCGTGGGCACATCCTTCTGCTGGAATTGCTTATATAGTCAATTATCTGTTTCAGCATTCATTTCTAATACTCTTCATAATGTGCAAGCCACCCTTCAGAAACAAGACATTTGCTGGTCTGGACTACTGACTAAAGCATAGTTTAGTGTGATGTTGCTACAGCAACTAAAAAGATGAAATTACATGTCATATATCATTCACACATTACTTAGAACATACAGCTTTCTAAAAGCCATTAACCAGACAGAGGTGCTGTGATGGAGAAGACAAGGATATTTTAAAGCATTCTAAAATATTTTCCATTGTTCTGAAGGAGTAGGAAAGTAAATCAAAGTAATAAACAGCATAAATAAGGGTGAAGGATTTTAAAATAAGAGAGCGTTCACTTTAACATGATACCAGCATTTCTCAGGGTCCAGTTGCCAGAAAAACATATTTCTAGATCATGGACAAACACTAGACTTTCTACTTCAGTACTAAGTGAGTGTTTGTGGACCACATCATAGTGTGAAGATATTTTTGCAGACCATGTGTTGCCCATAAGAAAACAACTACTCTGTGAATGAAAACTTGAGAGAATTTCCAAATGGGGGCTCGGTCTTCCTCCTTAGCAAACACATGAGTGTTTATTAAAGTAGTCTTGGTCCTCCAAGACAAGCTTATTACCTCTCATCCTTCCTGCAGAGACACAAACTAATACGAAAATGAAACAAGTATGTGTTTGTGTGGTGATAGTGGTGGTGATGGATAAATTTAGCAGACAAATTGGGACAATTCAAATTGGCAAATTTCATGATTTAGTGAAGCTATTTATGCATTGAGTTTGAAAGTGATCTTGAAAACATGCAGTTTGTAATGTTACTGCAAATAGAAAGTACACATGATTGGGTTAAAATTTTAGATTCACCAAATGGGTGCACATTTTGGATACAAAAGTGAACAAAACATCTGGGAATGAGTCTGGGGATATTTTCCAGACCACAGCAGGAAGATTAATGAACTAAGTCTGTCAGGCTAAAATGGAAGCTTACTGAGGGACTGGATAAGGTTTTGATTTAAGAAAAAAAGGAGAAGAAAGAAAAGCAGTAAAACAATCTATAGAGTGGATAGGCCTGCTGCTCATTGTCAAAAAGGGTGTAATTCTTTGCTTATGTATAAACACTACAGAGTTTCATAATTATGTAAAAAGGGAACATTTTGTACTGCCAACAAGAGAGAAATTCTGTAATGGGAGGATTCCCAGTCTTTTTCTGCATTTGAAGTACCAGAGGGTTTCTGGCACTCATATTTAGAAGAGAGACAAGCTTCTGCACGTTCAACACAGCCTCTGAGAGCACCAATCAGTAAAACTGCTTGAGTGCCCAGTGCTTACTGTACTTTCTACAGCATCATCCTCCTGCACAGTGCTGCAATAAGTCATTTTGGGGCTGGAGACAAAGACAACATGAGTCCAGCTGGATTACAGCACCTGCCTTATTTCATTGAAGATGTCTGTGCAGACAGGTTCAGGTTTTGAAAATGCTACCTTCTATGTGGACATCAGTGGCTACAGTCCATAAATGGACTAGGTAAAAGTGTAGAACTAAAGAGACTATGAGTGTAACAAATGTCAGTACAGGGACAACTGGAAGAAGAATGGAGAGGAAGAACTCTAGTTAATGTCCTTGAGCCTACAACACGCATGAATTCATCACTGTAATGTGATGGAAAAGAATACAAGAAGGTCTGTAAATATGTCCCCAGGAGGCAGAAGCAAAGCTTCTATTCATTCAGCTCCTGGTATCCTCTTACTGTGTTTCAAATAAATCTTCCACAGATATCAACTCACCTAGATTTGTAATTCAAAAACAGTGAGGTACAATTACCAGCTAAATTCATCCAGCTGGGACACTCCTTCCTCCTTCTGGCAAGGCATATTAACACCACTGAGCTTACTGGCTCTTACCCATCCTTTGCCTCACATACAAAAAAATCCCCTTACCTCTGGAACAATCAGTCTCACAAACTTTAGCCAACCATGAAAAGCAGCAGAACTGCAGGGAGCCTGTTTCATTATCACCTAATATGAAGGACAAAGATTCAAGACAGTGATATAGATTATAGCTCAGGAAGGAAGGCACCCTTAAGGATGCCAGAAGGGATGGGGCACCCTCCTGAGTTAGTGGTTCCTGAGCACCAGATCAGTGCTAGCACCATGCCTAGTCATGCTCTTACAGTGAAATCTAACTGCAAGTCTTCCTGAATGTGTTTTGAGTCACTATGGAAAAACACGTGTTCTAACAAGCAGACACATGCAAGGCTGTCAGAGATGCTCTGGCCAAGTGGAGGATGCCGGTTAGAACAACAAGGACTGGCAGCTTTGCTCCATGCTTTCTCCAAAGAATTTTTTCAGATGGAGGGCAGGGACCCTGACATATCATGCCATCTTTTCTTGTAAGGCATTCCACGCTGCAAGCATAAACTCTTCACTCAGACACTATCATCACACTGCCTGCGAAAGGGAGTCCTGGCTTTGAGACAATGCACCACGAGCTGCATTAAAGGCAGGCCAGCAGGGTCCTATGGAAGACAGGGCAGCACCAGGTGTTTGTGCTAAAAACAGCAGAGGAAGATGCAGGGCAGTAGGACTGGATTACATAGCGTAAGGACTGAAAAGGGGAAATACAGATGTCATTGGGTCTCTGATGACTTGCCAGCTGTTATAGAAGCCGCTCATTTGACCTTGACAGAAAAAAAAACCCCACTAATAGGAAAAGTCTGGGCAGCAATAAAAAAGGGGGGAAAAGAAAAATATACAAAAAAACCCAAAAAAAGCCCTGCCGCCACAAGCTATTGCAGTAAAATCTCGTTCAGATACAGCCAAATGTCCTGTGTGCCCCATTAGACTGCATCTTAAGTAGAGAATGTTCTTTCACACAGAAATGAAGGCCTTTTGCTAAAGACCTTTTGCTAATCATAAAAAGACTGAAATCAAACCAATGAAAAAGCCTTTTTTAAAAATGAGGTGGGGGATCTTGGTCGGTTGTCAAACAACCAGACATCCACTCTTATGCCCCTCTTCAACAAGACGGGAGGCAAAATTAAAAAAACTGGTAAGTTGAGAAAAAGAGAGGGAAATCATCCACCAACTACCATCTCAAGCAAAATAGATAAAATATGGGTAAATTAATTTAATTTAATTTGATTTAATTTAATTTATTGCCAATTTAATAGATTTGGATGATGAGAAGAGACAAAGACAGAATTAAAATAATACCTTCTTCCTCATATTTTTTTTCCCAGCCTCAACTTCACTCCTTCACTTGTGGAGTCCTTTACTCCCCACTAAGTTGGACCAGGGGGAATTGGGGAATGGGGGGTTGTGGTCAATACACACTAGTTCATCTCTGTTACTCCTTCCTGTGCTGTTCCCATGTACTGTTCTCCTGCTGCAGCACAGGTCCTTCCCTAGGGCTGCAGTCCCTGAAGGACTGCTCCAGCATGGTTCAGTCAGGAAAAGCCAACCTGTGCCAGCGCAGGTCTCTTCTCTGGCTGCTGTGTGGGTATGTGTCCCAACATGGTCTCTCCCACGAGATGCAAAAGAACACCTGCTCTGATGCCCAGAGCGTCTCCTCCCTTCTTCTCACATGTTGGTGCTCACACTGCTGTTTCCTCACTTTTTTTTCCATTACTCCTCACACTGCCATGCAGTGTTTTCCCTCTCTTAAATAAGCTTTCACAGAGGTGCCCCCAGCTTGGCTGATGGGCTCAGTGGTGTCCTATGGTGGGTCCACTGTGGGGCCAGCTGTGTTTGGCACAGGGAAGTCCCACACCTTTTCTCACAGAGGCCACCTCTGATGCTGACACTTTGACACCTACATCCAGTATGTCCTCTGGCTTTTGAGATGTGAAGGCAGTAAAGCCTGTTCTGGCTGTCTGGCTCTATCTCTTTTCTGTCTGTAGGTATGAAAATATAGGTAGGAGGAGGAAGATGAAAAAAAATTTGCAAGGGGTGAAGAGAGCAGATTCAGAGTCTCAAGACCAGGTAAAAGACAAGGCAAGGACAGCCATGGTGCTGCAAAACTTAAGCGTGATCTTTTCCTCATAGATTCCTGCTCTGTAACCAAAGTTAGTCTTAGGCTTGGCAACAGCTTAGATGTGGGCCAGGAGACACAAACAGCCAGGGCCATTGCACTTTACTGTCCTTTCACAGACTGCAAAGCATTCAGTTGATTTCTAGTATTTTATCCAGGCTTGTATCAAGTAGATTTTATGGACAATATCAGTAGGCCTTAAACGACCTGACAGTGCAAGCAGGTAACTGGTAAGAAGCTGTCATCAGAATATGGAGTCATTCCATATGAAAGCAAAGCTGAGCACAGGCAGCAAGAGTGAAGGTCAGAACATTAATTTCTTGACTGTAAACCTCTGGATGGGAATAAGATAGCACCACAGCCTATGGGAAGACTCCAGTCCTGAGTCTTGAAATATGAAATATGTAAATATCTCACTGCTTCATGGAGTATATAACAAAGCTGGAGTACATAACTAACTGTTCTGAGTAGCTTGTAAGTTACCAGAGTATGATGCAATGTTGTCAGGACTCCTCCAGAGAACAGCTATAGTTATATATTTCTCAACAAAAGTTCTGCCTCAGCTGGTAATGTTGGAAAAAAGAGTGATATTAGGACAGCAATGATCACAGAAATGCAGAGTTGGTGGATGAAGTTGAGCATGATTGCTACTGGAAAAGTTACAGGATCAGAGCTTGCCAATGATAAAATAGCTCCAAACCTTCAATGAGTACCTTGTGGTCAAATGATACCGACTGACTTCTGGGTCAGGAGGAACACCCAGAAACATCTCTAAAAAGGCAGAATAACTAATTCAGAATGCATGAAATAAGGCCCAGAAGGACCTTTCACTTTCCCAAGTTAATACTCCATTACTAATACTCCAACACCTGAAAAATTATATGGTCTATCTGCAGATGCTATTAAGTTCACAAAACCAGTGTGTTCAAGTATAGGAGGAGACTGAATTCAAGGAAATAATCTTTCTTTGAATTAAGTCTTTCCATGGCTTCAGCTTTTCCTCTTAAGCACTGGGACGGCATCTGCATACTCTGAAAGCAATGGTTCTTGGATTGCCTCATCCTAAAAAGTCAATTTACACACACCATTTCTCTAAGCCCCATCATTCCCTGAGAGCAAACGAGGGCCTCAACTTCTCTCAGATAACTCTTCAGGACCTGAGACTGTTCCAATGAGAACACCACCTGACAAGTACACCATTCCCTGTCCTTAATCCAAAAAAGGTTTTTTCTATTAGTGCTCTTTTTTTCTTATTTAATTCCAAGACCTGACTACACAAATGTGTCATTCTGGCAGAATCTTTGAAGTGCATTGTTACAGAGAAAGCACAACCCTCAAATGCTTTGTTGAAAGATGTTAAGACACTTGATTGCCTTCAGGTTCGTTCTTCTCACAAGTCCTTTAAAGCTTCATGAATGCACGGTAAATTCCTATCTGTAATACTTGCACTTCACAGACATAAACATATGCAGTCTCCATAAAGTCATTACATTCTTCTCAGATCATTGTTCACCAGTCCTCTACGTATCACCTTCTTTTCCTGACCCAATGAAATTTAAAACTGGAACAACTCATACTTACACACAGAAAAGAGGAATGGCCGCAGATGTTGCTGCTTCTCATAAATTATCCTGTTCCAACCCTCTTCCATGGGCAGGGACACTTTCCGCCAGACCAGGTTACTCAAAGCCCCTGACCTTGAACACTGCCAGGGATGGGGCATCCACAGCTTCTCTAGGCAACTGTGCCAGTGTTTCATCGTCCTCACAGTAAAGAATTTCTTTCCAAATATAATCTAAAGCAACCCTCTCTCAGCTTGAAGCCATTCTTCCTTATCGTGTCACTAGAAACCCTTGTGCAAAGTCCCTCTCCAGTTTTCTTACAGCCCCTTTAAGTACTGAGAGGCACTATCAGGTTCACTCCAGAGCCTTCTTTTCTCCCACATGAAAATCTCCAACTCTTTCAGTTTATCTTCATGAGAGCAGCTCTCCATCCCCCTAAATATCTTGCATCTCCCCTCTGGGCTGGCTCCAGCAGGTCCCTGTGGTTCCCGTGCTGGGAGCCCAGAGCTGGGTGCAGTGCTCCAGGTGGGTCTGAGCAGAGCAGAGCAGAGGGGCAGAATCCCCTCCCTGCCCTGCTGCCCACGGGGCTCTGGGTGCAGCCCAGGACACATTTGGCTCTCTGGGCTGTGAGTGCCATGGCCGGGGCATGTGCAGCCTCTCACCCAGCAGCACCCCCAAGTCCTCCTGGGCAGGGCTGCTCTGGGGCTGTTCATGCCCAGATTGTGTTTGTGCATGGCAATTTCCCAATCTAGATGTAAGAACCCGGCACTTGGCCTTGTCCTGCACCTAGACTGGTGCATTGGTTCATGAGGTTTGCACAGTCCCGCCCCTCCAGCCTGTCCAGTCCCTCTGGATGGCTCCCTTCCCTCCAGAGGGGACCACACCACACAGCTCGGTGCCATCAGTGAACTTGCTGAGGGTGCCCTCAATCCCCCTGTCCCTGCCACCAACGAAGATGTTGAACAGTGCTGGTCCCTACACTGACCCCTGAGGGACACCACTTGTCACTGGTCTCCACTTGGATATTGAGCAGTCGATCCTGCCAGTTTCTTATCCACTGGATGGTCCAGCCACAAAATCCATGTTCTGAGACAAGGGCATTGTGGGGAACAGTGTCAAATGCTTTCCACAACTCCAGGCAGAGGATGTGCCAGTCACTCTTCCCTTATCCACTAGCATCATAAACCCACTGTAGAAGGCCACCAAATTTGTCAGGCAAGATTTCCCCTCACTGAAGCCTTGCTGGCTGTCAGAAATCCTCTCTGTATTTTCCATGTACTTTAGCACAACTTCCAGGAGAATCAGCTCCATGATCTTGCTGGGCACTGAGGTGAGACTGGCCAGCCTGTAGTTTCCAGGCTCTTCCCTTTTCCCCCCACCTCTGGCTTATGTTTCTCTTTTTTTACAGGCAGTAGGAACTTTACTGAACTGCCACTACTTCTCAAACATGATGGCTATTGGCTTAGACATTTCATCTGCCAGTTCCCTCAGGACCTACATACACATCTCCACAGGCCCCAAGAACATGGTCACCTTCAGGTTCCTTAGATGTCCTGGAACCTGATTTCCTATGACAGATGTTTCGTCATTCTCCTTGTCCCTGCCTTTGCCTTTTGCAACCCGGGTGGTGTGGCTGGAACACCTGCTTGTGATTCAGGCAAAAAAAGGTGCTGAGTACCATGACAATATCATGTCAAATATGATTGTCAATTTAGAGGAACAATTCAGAGGCAGCGGTCAACAGGTATTTTGAATTGTTTTAGAAAGGATATATAAAGATTATGAAAGATGCTTTGATCCTAATTGACAAAAGCAAAATCAAAGACTTTGTACTTCAAAGCGAGAAGTTACTTCATCACTGTAGAATGGGGTGAGTTGAGTTAGACAATGAGAGATGATGATCAAATTCCTTTGATTCTTACTTATATGAGGGGGAAGAGGAACAAAGAGAAAATTGCCACTGCCAGCTAAGAGACTAGTATACCTCTAGAATACCTCTAATTAGAGGTATTCCTCTGGAAATGGAGGCAGAAGACCACATTCAGGAGGTCTTCTAAATTTAAGTCTTCCAGGAATCTTACAAAATCCAGAACAGAAAAAATTACCTTTGCCCATATATTCAAATCTCATGTACATGGACAGTGAATTTGAAGAAGGAAGTATATTTTCATCCTTAGAAGCATTACAAAAAAGTAGGTCTGTTTTAAATTTCACTTAAAATGTCTGGTAGACTTGAAGCAGCCACTATCAATCTAGTCTCACTGTTCTACCTTTAGCAGTTGACATAATCTTAAACTGGATCTGAGTGAGAAGGGAATTCTTTTGAACTACACACATTTGCATATTAAATAAGGTTTAATATGAGAAGCATAGTTTATAAACTTTAAAAAATTATATAACCTCCAAAATATGCCTTCCTTAGAGATACATTTTGGTTTTATTCCTGCGTAGCAGAAAAATTAGGTGTTTTATAATTGTAGTGAAAAAGGATTTATCAACCTATAAATGTAGACTGAAAAGAATGACTCAAGTATGACTTTTTTTTCTCCCATCCCTATCTAGCCTTGGCTGACTTGCAGGATACTGGAACAGAATGTTGTTCTGGAATCAATTGTACTGACTCAGGATGGCAGGCAGCATAAAGGAAGAATTACATCAGGGCTTTTCTCTAAGACTAGGTCAAGACTGCCGATGGAGAGCAGCTTAATTATTTACTAAGTAATGACAGTGGGACTTCAAAACCTTGCCCTTTTTTAATGTGGACCAAATACAGTTCTAATACGTTAAAACAGAATAAATATTAGAAAATCTTCTGTAAAAATTAAGTCAACAGAGAGCTCTGATCACCAAAAGACATTTCCAAAGACCAAGTATATTATTTCAATTTACTTAAGAGAATAATTCCACTATGTTATGATGACAAGTACATTCTTTTGAAAGGCCAGGACATTTTAAATGTAAGCTGGTGTTAGATCACATTTTTCTTTAAATATCATTATGAATTATTCATCACTCATTAACCATGCCATAGTCATGTATATGCCAATTGAGTGAAAGACAGAACCAGAATTTTTCAAACCTATGTGTTTGTGAGAGACTGAAACAGTTAATGGCTTAAACATTGCTACAATCATTGAAGGACTTTTGCTCACTGTTGCAGACTGCAAAGAAGGAGCTGTTCATCTGAGACCACTGAAGCTCACCCTTCCTCAAATACATCTATTAATTGGAATTTGGACTTGATATAAGATAAAGGGGGTACACTATCATCAAATCAGCCCAGGCCTGAGGAGAAGAATGTGTCCAGAATGATACTGGAAGAGAGACTGGGATTCTGATGGCTGCTGATGTGCAAAGTAACAACCCTGGTGCAGAGGAGAGCACAGCCCATCTCAAGCTACAGCTGAGTGTTTAATGAGACACAGAAAGGCAAACCCCTGAGGTGAGCCCTGTCTCTTTGTCCTTACTCAGGGGAATTAAACTGTGATAGCTCTCCTGCCAGGAAGTGTCTGACACTGCAGCCTGAAGGGATTAATCTCTGCTGATGGGCCATGATGGACTCAACTGTGAAGACATCACAGGTGCTGTAACATCTTAGAAGGTATCAAAAACACCCAGAATGTCCCCATGATCCACAACATTACATCATTCAGTGTGAAACCCCAGAGGAGGTACTTGGGCATTCTCACCTAAACTGATACAAACCCAGTAGATTTTGTGTTCTGTGGATTTTTCTCGAGCTTACTCCCACCACCCAACAAATACAGTCTGCAATCATCACTTTGACAAGATTGTGACTAACAGATATGGAAATTCCAACAACCAATACTCTCATGAGGCTTTCAAGTGCTGAGATCTTCTACTCTTATCCTTTCCTTTTCTTTCTTTTCCATATACGTTTCTTAAGTGATATATTTATGCTTTTATGTTATCATATTGCTACAGGTAATAATAACTAAAAGGCTACATCCCAACTTTCACTTTTGCAACCAAATTGTTCTAAAATAAACCCTCCATGTATAAATTTACAAACATCAATCATTCACTCATCCCCAAAGGATGTATTATTAACAAGAACCTGAGTTACTCTCCTTTGTGGAGGTGGGTCATAACAGTTTTCTTTTGTTTTATACATGTGGTTTTTTTAAAAGGCATTATGAATCTGAAGGAGAACCACAGCCCCTTATGAACTCCTGTAAATACTGTGGTGTTTGTTTATGGCTGGTTAATGAATATTAGAAAGGGAGATCCTGGATCCTGTGGTCTAGCTTTCCCACTCTTGACTGATGCACAGCAGAGCACAAGGCTGCCTGCTGTGAATGCACAGCTATGGGAACTTTCTATTAACTATGTGTGGAAGGAGCTACCACAAAAGATGCTGTGGGCAAATTCAACTGTAGGTGACTGCTTTCCTCCAAACACACCATCCTCTTGTTTCTGGAGAAAGCAAACATTGTTTAGAGTTACTGTACTATTTGCTTCTTTACAGCACGGAGAATAGAAAAGTCAGATACTGGAGGATAAAATGTGCTGCAAACTCTGTCTCCTGATCCATCAAAACTTCTCTTACTACACTGCAGCTCTAGCACTGAGGTAATAAATGTTCTTTGAAAGCATCCAGACTTCTGAGCACTTCCTTTCTACCTTTCCCCTAGCTGCAGTGTAGGGTGCCTGAGCTCAGGCTCAGCTTCACTAATGGGGTAAGGGCCCAGCTTTGAAAACAGCCCTTCCAGAAAGGCCTGCCAAGAAGTGTCCAGGGGTGGGCTCTCCCATTTCTCTCTGCAATGGCTTAGAAACCGAGGCCTCATTCTGACCCCACCTGAGCTGTGCTGCAGCCATGCCTGTGCTGGGCCAGGTGCCCCACTAATCTGGATCCTGACCCTCCAGCCAGAGTTCTTGGCTTCATCCCTGACATGCCTCATTTCTATGGATTGTCCATCTGTCTGGACTCATGCCTGAATCTAGTTACTGTCACTAGGCTTATTTGGGCACTGTGGGCTGTGCCCTGGCACAAATTATGAGCATACAGATCTCTGGCACCATGACAAACTTTTGTATCCATCTCGTTCCTCGCTGGGCAGCATATTTTGTGTTTGAGAATACAACTGGGGCATCTCAACCATGTGGAAGAATCTGATTCCAATTAATGCTTTTACATCATCATATTACTTATTATATGATATTTATGTTATTAAGTGGAAGGTTTAATTTCCCTCACACGCCTTTCTCCTGGACCTGTGTTCCCACTTCTCCATGTGCCAGCTGAGATACACATTGACAAACTACCTTGGTAAAGGCCTTCTATCAGGCTAACAAGTTAAATCAGCTTCCAAAGTGGTACAGTGAGCACCAAGGATGGTGCAAAAGTGGTAGTGCTCACAAGTAGGTAGGAATAAAGAAGTGGAGGGAAGAGTCAGTGAACAGGACCTCCCCTTTTACAGAAGCATTTGCTAGCTGCACTCAGTCACAGTGTCAAACTCAGTGATATGACTGATCACTGTAAATTCAAATTGCGTGTTTCTCTCACGGTTTATGAATGGAGACAGCAGAGAATACAGAAAAAGTAGCTCAGCTTCTTGAACAGAATACATAAATGTATTTGTTCTCACCAGGCTGCCTACTTAAATAAGCCACTAGCTTTGGTAGTTTAGTAAAGTAAAAGAGCAGTCTACACAGAGAAGCAAGGCAAAACAAACAGATTATTTCTCTGTTTCCCATCAGGTTATGTCTAGGTACAGTGTAGGAAGCAGGCCTTCACTATGCATAGAGGTTACTCCAGAAAATAAACAACCCAACAATTATTGTTCCCTCCTCTTCTCCTTTGCCTTAGTTTTACTTCCAAGCAAACAACATGGTATAGAATATCTCTTTGGTTAGCTTGGTTCAGCTGTCTGTGTCCCCTCCCAAGCTCTTTGCTGTGCCCAGAGTACTGGCCTGTGGAGGGGGAATGCTGGAGATGCAGCCTCAATGCTGTGTGAGGCTGCCTGGTGGCAGCCAAAACACTGCTGTGTTACCAGCTACCAATACAGCACTCTGGGGGCTGCTGTGGGGAAAGTTGCCCAACCCAACCTTTCCTGAACTTGCCAATGCCAAAAAAATGTCAAATGGTGCTCTACAGAAGCCAGGCAAGCTACCTGTCCCACTGGGTATTGCTATGTTGGATGATTAATGCTTATACAGTTTTCTTTATTGGAAAAGGCTATTACACAAGGGATCCAAGAGTTCTGTGGGAAGTGTGTAAATCTCAGAAGTGTTTATGTAATCACTACTCCCCCTTGAGTGCACACTGCAAATTTCCACAGTTTTGGACATGGTCAGGAATGTTATGGGATACCCCATTAAAAAAAATGGAGTAAGAAACTAAGATAATGATGTGAAAAGCCTATCTCCATCGTACAGATCTGGGCTATAGAAACATACATATATATACATATATATATTTTTTGGTTTTATATATATATATATATTTGGTTTTTTATATATATATATTT